>JAWQUT010000416.1:87302-149771 GCA_033807755.1 Ellobium chinense | reverse complement strand
CGGTTGTTCTCAGGTTCCTTAAAGCAAATTACTTTGCCTCAGATGTAGAACCACATTATCTGTGGAATGTCCCAAAGTACCAAACACTCACCTCTCCTCGTTGTTCTCTGGTCCCGTAAGGCAAATGACTTTGTCATAGACATAGTCGATGGCGTTGAAGGTACCGGCGTTCTCGCCGTCATAGAATATACTGATCGTGAAGGCGATGAGACACACGAAGATGATGACTGTGTTGAAGTAGGACACGTAGAATGTTGACCCCAACCCACCGACGAATGAATAACTCCCTGGAGACAGAAAAGAAAGGTGTGACAGACGTCGTCAATTTCCGAGCGAAAAGCAAGTGCTATCCTATTTAATAATCTGACCTTCTGAAATGTGACTAAACAAATAACCAAGCGTTTTCTTATTAATTATCCCAGTTGAGAGCATGATATTCTTTCTACTGTTGTCTCATTACAGAAAAGATAGTTTACTATACAAGCCCGTCCATAACATTGTTAAGGACTATTCATGAGGTTTTCGGGCTGCTCTAGTTAAGGTCGTATCCATTATTGTTACCTGGAAACGTTCAATAGTTATTATATTGGTGGTTCTCTCTGTTAAATGACAATGATCATAATTTTAATAACAGTGAAGATTATACATTTTATGTTACAGAAATTACAGTTTTCTATGGTCTGAAAAATATTTTGATGAATCGGACATTGCGATTCATTAGATAACAGTTAAGCAGAATCAGTCTCGTTAACACTGCCCATGGATTTTTATTTTCTTGTCAAGTTTTAAACAAATACTACATGTTCTTTGAAAGTTTTGTTTACAAAAAAAAAAAAAAGGATTAAAATCGCAGGGCCCAAGCCCAGAGAGATGGCAACTGATAAATGAACACAATGAACACTAAAAACTTGCATTTAATACACAGCGTTTAGTAACTCGCACTCTATTCTGTCTGTACATCACTCCGGAGAACCCGAACAGGGCGCGACTTAATCCAATTATGTAACACACGTCAGATCAAAGGCGCTAGTAGTCGCGTCCTGTTCGGTGTCACCTACATCACTCACCGAACAAGGTAGCCATGATGATGACGCAGTACTCGCCACTGGCGTCCTTGACCAGGGCCTGGAGCAAGGCAGTGGAGGCGGTCAGCAGGCAAATGGTCACCATCAGGTTCATCAACAAAGCGAAGAAACAGAACACTATATGGGCTATGTTACCGAATCGGGCGTGAATGACCTGGGAGTGAAAGGGCAAAACATGATTTAAAGTGATGACGGTAGCTAAACTTAACCATCCGAGAACATGGCGGACTGGGTGACAAGGTTTGAACAAGGTGTTTATTGAGAAGTGGTATGTGGGCATACATAATGACGAATGATTCACTGATTAAACAGCAAACAAAAATTCGATAAATAAAGAAATTACTCAACCAGTCAGCATAATGGTCAATCGGTCAATCATTTAGTCAGTCGATGTATCTTTCCAGGCATCAATCAATTGTTCCATTCTACGGATGACATGAGCTTATTCTCCAAATAAAGCATAAAGCTCCCTCCCCATCTCTTGAATATACCCAACTAGGTAATGGGCATCTTTAACGTCGAAGTGTAAAATAGAGTGCTTGGTAATTTAGAGAATGAGGTTAAACAAAGTTTGTACGCAAAGACCTTTATCCCGTCTTTCCCCAAATTTACACAAAAACAAAAACCATTTATCACCTTGACCATTCACTGCATTCCCTCTTTCTCCCTTCACTCATTATCTTCTCGCTACTTTCATTCCACTGGGCTTACTTTGCCCGAAACCATGTACCAATATCTCTTATCATAACAAGAAAGATATGGACACTACCTGAAGAAAAGTTTTGGCACCTGGTGCCCTTGTCTTGAACTGGACAGATAATACAGGAAAGAGAATCATATTGACCACAGCACAACTCGTGTACCAGAAGCTGCCGGCTATACCATTCTGTGGAGAATAAAATAGCAGAGGAAAAAATATTAGAACCTTATTATTTAGGACTCCTTGTCAGGTGAGAACGCTATTAATATGCTGGAACTGACCAAAAGGACTACTGTTCTTTAAAATTGCGATGAATGAAATTGATATGTGTTTCTTTAATGAGAATTCACAGAACCAAAGTTCGAGAGAGAAGTAATTTAAAAAGTTGGGAGGCTTTTTTTAGAAGGGGTCTAATCAGAGATCCATCCATTATTCAAGCTTTTGTGATAGGGAGATAGCTTCCCCATCGCTTACCAAAACAAAAATTACAACAACAAAAAAAATGATATTCATTAATAAGGAAGTCCTCGAGAAGCCATAATATTATTTTGGGCTTACATGATCACCTAGTTGTAGTCGAGGAAGTTATGGAATTATTTCTGCTGTTTCCATGCACCTACCACTCTGGATGTCGAAATAGACAACATCCACCTGCCTATAGGATGGCATGCCCTCCCTTGCCCAGTAAGCATGTGTGGCATTTGTATGTCTGTTCATACAAGTTTTGCAGGGTTTAGATTTTCATTCCCTGAGATCTTTAGGCAGAAAAAAAATCTATTTTCAATCCAGTATTAGACAATCGGATTTTGTAAGTGTATACTGTTCTGTTTTATTAACTTCTAATTCTCTTAGATGGGTTTCTACATATTGTATTTCTTCTAATGTTCCTTTTCTAAAATTGGGAATCTGAAGCTTTGATTCTTGAAATCCAGATTTGACCACTATGTTTATTCCTAGAGCGGTCGCCTTTGTATTTTGTTGCTTTNNGGGGGGGGGGGGGGGTGAGGGGAGGCGTGTCAAATTATAAAGAAAACTTCTACTTTTTCTCTCTGTTTTAGGGTAAAATAACGGTCACAGGATTGGAGGCTGCCCTATAGCACTTTAGAGTGACGTGGCATAGTCAGCCAGAAAGAAAACAATTAATCTCAAGGTTGGCCCCAGACCACTGAGCACCCATACGTAACATACAGTGCAAGATATTTCTGGATCGTAGATCTATATCATTTTGTGTTCCAGAACTTACATACGACGAGCAATATCAGAACTCGTCAAAAACAGGTTTGGGCAGCTGACATACTTGTGAACGACGTTACAAGACGAATTTTCCTTGGGTCATTTATCTTCCCGAATATGGAACAGTTCAAAGATGATTTACAGCTTTAAGATAGCAAAAATCAATAAACCTTTCAAGAGACAAAAGAATCTCCAATCTCTTATAGCAAGAGCTTCCTAAAAATAGCCAAGCACTCTTAAGAGAAGTGCGCCTGATCGGAAGGTGACAAAATCGTAATATTTGACAATTTGAAGTGTGAACCCCTTGTGAGCGTACGGGCTGCACTGAGATGCTGTTGTTTTGCGATGACTTTGGAACTGAGATTTCACTGCATAGTTCGAGGTTCTTTGTTGGGGAGGGACGGTAGAATGGAAACATCACTTAATACTAGGCAGATGTCGTGCATAAGAAAATTAAGCTACAACTTTGTCTTTTTGCATTACATGTTTTAAAAGAAGCTCTGTAAAGATATTGATGTCGTTTTGCGTTACATGTTTTAAAAGAAGCTATATAAAGATATAGATGTCGTTTTGCGTTACACGTTTTAAAGAAGCTCTATAAAGAAATGTCGTTTTGCGTTACATGTTTTTAAAGATGCTCTATAAAGATACAGATGTCGTATTGCGTTATGTTTTAAAAGAAGCTCCATAAAAATATAGATCTAAGCATATGTATCATAAACAGCTCTGAGAATTAGGGTTGGGACTAAAGGATCAAATTACATAATGCTTGCAAATTTGTTGAAACCGTAGGAGTGAATATTTCTGTAGAAGAGCTCGTCATCCCTTTACTGGGCCTAATTTATGCTCAAATGATCTGGCGGTCATAGAATGGGAGTAAAATTGCCCACTCTCGATATTTATAAGTATCTTTGGTGTTATGTTTGCACTCTCAATCCTCTTTGGATTAATCCATTGGTGCTCAGGAGCCCAAATTTACTCATCGATCAAAAGCGATTATTCGATACTTGAGCTTGTTAGGTCTTTTCTCTCCGTCAATAATTAACCAATCAATAATTACCTCAGAAAGAGCAATATAGTGTCAGGGGTGGGTAACAATCGTTAGCTGGCAAGCTTTAACAGTTCAGTAACTTAACACAGAGCTATTGAATAAATGGCTGGTTGATTTTTCAAGCACTACTTGACTTGTGATACTCAAGTGGTGTGGATCTTGATTTAAAAAGATTATGAAGAGTTATCAATATTGGTCACGAAACAGAAGCACATCCTTAAACAGAACTGTGTTCTGTATTTTTAGTAAAGAGCAGAGGTAATCTATTGTGAAATTTCTATAGAGCAGAGGTAATCAACTGTGAAATTTGACATGACTTTGCTGTCATGTAGTTATAGGATGATTGCTCACTGAGGGGCGGAGATCGACAATCGCTGCTTTAAGTCTCCGCACACCTTACGAGCTACACCTGTTGTAAGGGCGGTAAAACCGCGTCTATTAGTTTTCTAACGTCATGAGCTTAGGGTGAAATTAGAGGGCCGTTTTCCGAAGCTAGTGAAGGCCAGTCGAAAGAGTGAGGTGTTGAGAAATGCATGTTTTGTATTCACTCAGAATGAAATCGGGAGCTTTTTCAAAAGTTATGACATTCTGCTTTACATAAATTTGTAGCTGAGCAGTGCACTTATCGTTAAATTAAGTTCCCCTCATTTCAGATTTGTTCGAAATAAGTTCTCGCAACTTTGGAACACCTCTTGTTAATTTCACACGTTAACTATGAAGATTTTTATAACAATTTCTTCGCAAATTTCTGATCATTATTCTGGGAGTGGCACAGCTCAGTTTCGTTTGACTGATGACACCTATAAGCAGAAAAATAATTAATACATGAAAAGGAAAAGTGAGGCCGAATTCAATAAGTGCATAAATAGATGTATCAAACAGTAGATGATGTAATGAAGGGGAAATGGAATAAAACCAGCCGCCTGATCAGAGATCGAATCTGAGACCACCCGAATATCTTTGGGGCGCTCTATCGACTGAGATTTCATGCAGAAAGTACGAGGTGGTCACAGATTTAAATCACCTAGCCAGGACAACTGAATTTTCGAATCTCTGAGACACATCAAGATACTCGATCCCTTCCATCAATCAGTGTGCATGAATGAGCTCAGTTTCCCTTCTTCTTCTTCTTCTTCTTCTTCTTCTTCTTCTTCTTTTTCGTCTTCGTTTTCTTCATAATATCATGTGTTTGGTCATGGCTTAATTTGTCAGATGAGAAATCCCGCCAGTGTGGCGTTTGTGAATGTGTGATATATGGATGTGTGTGCTAGTCTTCAAGAGAGAAAGAGAGAGAAAGAGAAAAATTAATAGAAGGGTTATTGTTGTAAGGATGAATTAAATTTGTAGGTCTGTCAATGTAGTAAGTAGAAAAATGAATAGAAGGGTTATTGTTGTGAGGATGAATTAAATTTGTAGATCTGTCAATGTAGTAAGTAGAAAAATGAATAGAAGGGTTATTGTTGTGAGGATGAATTAAATTTGTAGGTCTGTCAATGTAGTAAGTGCTCGGAGCCTGCGATTGAAATGTACTGTGCTATTATTATTTATTAATTATTCCTCTTCCCCCTCTTCCCTTTCTTCTTCTTCTCTTCTTCTTCTCTTCTTCTTCCCTCCCTGCATTATATAATTCTAACCAACCTTAATCGCAACTGTAGAAGACTGCAGCAAATCTCCAGGCCACAGGAGCTGAGAGGCCACAGTAACAGCAGTCAAGCTAGTAGACACTTTTCCTCCAGCGTCGAATGTCGTGTCCAGGTTATCAGCGTCGTGGAAGACGTGTTTTCTTATGGCCACGTAGAGTAGAGCCAGCATTACAGAGAGTCCACCGAAGCCCAGCAGGAGGAGGCCAGCAGCTTGGTGGTTGTTGAGGACGGCATAGACTTTGCTGGAAACATGATGTAGGGGATAGACAAGATGAAGATGATTCTGTATATTGTGAGGAAAGCTGGCCAGGCGGCCAATCAACAGACCTGCCAATCTGTCAACTAGCCAGCCAGCCAGCTACCTACCTACCTACCTACCTACCTTCCTACCAATCTGTCTATATAATTGCTTGCCTGTCCATCTGTTCATCTGTTTGTCTGTCCACATGTGGTCCCTTTGTCTGTTTCTTTGTCAATTTAGCTCCTTTTTAAGCGTTCTCTCTCTCCACCTTTATCTCTACACTCACATTCATATACACTCTTAACATGTCCATTTACATTTCAAACATCCTTCATAACTAAAGCATGACAACAGTGATCGATGATTCCCACCGAAACACACACTCAACCGCTCATGAACCTTACATGCAGCGGAAAACAACAAAACAACACGCTAAATCATATCAGGTAACATAATGATTTCTAGATTGGTTCCACCTGCATAGCCAAAATGCGTCATTATTTCTTCAAGCTGTCTTTCAACATAGCTCATAGCTTAACAATGACATTCTCTTTGAACAGCGTCCAAGATAAACTCTTGATCTTTAGCAATCATCTCATGGCTAAGCATGATGTTTCTCTTGTTTTCTTTTGGGGAATCAAAACATGTTCCTGCATGCGGTAGACCTTACTGGTAATCAAGCAGTCTTTCCTGTAGGCCTCTCACCTCCTATTAGATGCTGAGCAATGTTTAGGGCTATGAATGTTACATGTCGGTGCTGCAGTGATTTATAATCTTTGTCTAGCAGGTAATTGAAATGTGCGGGACATATGAACGCATTACAGAAAACGGTGATTGATGAAGAATATGCAGCATTTTGGCTCCTTCCAGACTAATCTTAACTGTTGCCTATATTCTAGTTCCATTCTTAATATATTTTGGCAATTGAACTTTCCCTTGTTTTCTACACAGAGAAGTCCACTTCATTAGAGGAGTGGGGCTGTTCTGTCACTTACTCCATGAACCGGCTAGGTTAAAGTTATATATCTAGTTTCATTTTGCGCAGATTTGCAGCTTGAACCGCAAAATGTTATATATAACAGATAAAGGTTTGGGGAAAATTCTTTAATGAAAAAGTAAAAAATGACGCCATATCAAAACGATGAAACGGAATGGGATAGGGGCAACATCTGTCGATAAATTAAAAATTCTTTCACAAGGCAATAAATATCCTGGGCCTTTTTAAAAGGAAAAGCAGCAATGGTCTCCATTTTAGTATTAAAATATTTCACTATATCAAACAGGAGCATTGACTCCTTAAAGAACAGCTTTGCTCCTGGTGGGATACCGTTGCTCAATATGGATTCTCTTTATGTTTTTTTTCTTGAAAACTTACCCCGATCCATAATTTTGATGGGACCCTCCCCTGTGGCCAGATGCATACTATTTACGATAGTTAACGCACTGCGGTAACCACGGGAAACTAGCAAAACATCTAGTACTGTTCGTTGCAGTTAACGCAATACGTTAATTAACCTAAGGATTATACGGCCACTGAAGTGGCATCACTAAATAAGCCTAGAGCGAACGAAATGGAGATCGTTAGACACACTAGCATTGATAAAGTGAGCAAGTTACTTTAGGGACTAAAATGGGGGTTCTTAATTTCTCTCTCATACCTTTCCTGATCTCCCAGTGCGTTGCTGGTGTGGGTTCTGATAGCAAAAGATATTTCTCACCTGAAAGTGACATTCTGTCTTTTCGGCTGGGCTGGGCAGTCGTTAGTATCTGACCTGTTGACTGTAGCTGACACCAGCTCCACCAGCAACGACAACAGCGCCAACAGCAGTGCGGTCGACCGCGATAGCGGTGACAAATGTGGTGGTTTTAATGCTGACATTTTGCCTTGACCGTGTCCACTCCGGTCACGTGGTACAAATGCGTGTCTTCATGGCTGGGAGTTATTGGATTTTCTATTTTTCTCGCCTTGAAGAAGAATGCAGGCTTGTCCGCTGAATACAGGTGTTCTCTGATTACAGGAGAAGTACTAATTTAACAATGCTATTGCTGAATCAGTTTTTGGCTTTATACAGAGTGTCCCATATTAGCAAGGGTCCATGTCAGCTGAAAAACCTTGTACAGGTAACTCCATCCCTTCCTGTGGCCCGAGGCGGTCAGGAAATCCAGCTTCTCATATTCCTTCCTGAAAAGGGAATTTCCAGCAAACATGAGTTTCCTTTTTATGATCAGTTATCATGGAAAACCACTCAAATATGATCAATAAATCAAGAGTACCATTCCCTGAAAGAACCGGAAATAAAAAAAGATCAGATCCATCGTTCTACAGAATAGGATTTTCAGACGAGATTGACATGTTTCATTACCATTTTCTGGTGCAACCATACCAAAGACCCAGTGCTGGGTTAATTTAACCAATTATGACTGGGTTTATGATTGTAAATTTCCCATATATTTGCATTAATTAACCATTATACCCCTGCTGTTAAAAAAGTCATATTTGGACTGGTCTGGCTAAGTTGCAGGAATATCATACTCAACATCGCTGGACCTCTCTGTTTTCAAACAATGCAAAACAATAAAATTAATGATAATGGGGTTTATAAATCTAATGCCCTTCATACTCCTTCCCATTTTCATCATTATGCAGGCAGATTAGATCACTCAATAACTCAGCTCCCAGAGAAGCATACGATGCCACTGTACATGTTGTCCTCATGTGCCACAAAAGGACCCGTCCGCATAAGTAAACTGTAGCAGTATATTCATAATTTCACTAAAAAATGCTACTCATATCAAATAAATAATATTAATTACGTGACAAATAATACATACATAATACAAACATATCATGTTTAATAAGAAGTAACGGAAGAAATATACACGACCACTGATTAAGTTAGACTAATACATTATTTAGCAACACAATCCATTGAAATTGTATCCCAGAATAATATGTAGTTATACCTTGCTTTAGCGAATACAAGCATTCACGCATAGCCTACCAAAGAAGAAACCAACAACATGAACGCCACCGATATAACTTAAGCTGTAGAAACCATATCACCACCCTAAAAAAAAAGTGTCAACCCTCTAAACCTTGTATTCTTACGCCCAACGCCACAACCGCCAAGTCCCGTTACGCTACTCGCTGTAAATCAGAATCCGCCTGACTAAATAACTCCCTCGTAACAGAGGCATCCCGCAAGGTTTACATTCCTCTGCATGTATTTCAACCCAGTCAATTTGTCACGGGCCTCCTACAGCGTTGCCAGCTTTCATCTGTGCGACGCGAAAAGATGAGTTACGTTAATCGTGATAATATGTTGTCTTTGTTGTTGCCTCAGTAATCGTTTTTGTATTATTGTTGACGTTATTGTTATTATTGTTCTGGTTTATACTGCTGAAACTGTCACAAACGCCCACGCATATGATAAGCAGTCGTCTACTGCAGCAGCTGGCCGCTTACACCAGCGTAAACCAAACCATAAGAGTCGACTCTTTATTCAGTTTACTTGGTATCAGAGGAATGACTTTAAAAGTTCCGACACTATGCGTGCAAAGAATTTAAAAGCTCTACTTAATGACCGAGATTTTGGCCGCATACGCGATTGACGATTTTATCAGGTTGGACTGCATACTGATTTTAAAGGGTATTATGTTGTTGACCGTATCCGGGTCCTTTTTTTTATTGTTCTTTGCACGGTGCGGTTTTGCAGCCTAATGTGTGAGTGTGTGTGTGTGTGTGTGTGTGTGTGTGTGTGTGTGTGTGTGTGTGTGTGTGTTTATGTCTATTTGTGTATTTATGTGTATTTATGTCTGGTTGTGTGTGTGTATATCCCATTATGTGTGTGTGTGTGTGTGTGTGTGTGCGTGTGTGTGTGTGTGTGTGTGTGTGTGTGTGTGTGTGTGTGTGTGTGTGCGCGCGCGCGCGCGTAGAGGATGGATTACTGCGTACACTTTAGAGTGTACTTCTTGGTAAGAAATTGTTCTGTAAGACGTCGATTTGATGACACATTTCTTTACAACCCATCTGAAGTAGATCTATCACAAGAATATTTCACCATATCTATGGACTTATGTCCCATGCACAAGAAAAAAAAAAGCCTGTTGCAAGAAAAAAAAGTTTAACACTTCGAATACCAACAAAATAAGATTTACTAGTATCTGAAGAGAAAGAGAATATCTACACACTGGCGTTTGCGGTACTGATCAAGAAATCAGTGGTATTGAGAACACGAAGGAAAGGATAGTTTTCATACCAGTTGAAAAGAGGTAGGCATTTTTCCACGCTGAGGACATTAGTTTCCATTATAGGGGAGAAAAAGAGAGAGAGAGAGAGAGAGAGAGAGAGAGAGAGAGAGAGAGAGAGAGAGGGCGAAGGAAGGAGAGAGAAAAAGAGAGAGATAGAGAGAGAGGGAGGGAGTCTGGTTTCTGCATAGTAATTCTAGGTTCTTTTTACTTTAATCGGTCATTAAGATTTAATAGTATCAAGTTTCGGCTGAATGCCCGTCATTTCCGCTAAAGCTAATGGTGTGATTGGTTCACTGGTCCACAAACAATGGTTTTTAGAGAGAACCAACGGGGAAAAGGCACAAGATTTCGATAACGAGCGACCGAATTTCAGCAAATTTGACTGTGGAGTTTTATTCCTGGAGAATGGCTTCGGCTGAGCTGACACGCTAACCGCCCTTGGCCTAGTTTCAAGGGTTTGAATTTGATCTGTGCCTTGCCGGAAGTAGAAGCAATTTTTTAATTGGCTCTGGTTATCGGTGACGTCGCCGTTCACAAACAATTAATATTTCTATGATTACGGCAATCTACTCTTATCTTCTCTTAACATGCGATAATGGGAACCGAAACTCTTCTAGACCCAGTTTGAGTTGGAGGAGGAGAGGGAATGAGGGGGGNGGGGGGGGGGGGGGAGGTGGGGGTGCTGATATTGGAGTGGAATGACAAGTAAAATTATATTTACTGTAAAGTTCAGCAGTAAATGGGGTGGTGGGGGATGGGGGAACTTAACTATTGACTTTGTCAAAATTTGTCTTCGTCAAAATTAAATGCAGAGATAAGCACTTTATAATATTATTATATGATTCCTTTTTCGTTATTTCTTCATACAGATTTATGGATGTTTATGCACGGAGTTTGTCTCATTTCAGATTTTGCTCTCAAACTGACCAGAAATAATCTTTTTGTCAGCAATAAATATAAAGTTTCGTGTTAAATGATTTTTCAGCACTGCTAATCCGTTAAATTGAACGAACATAGCTTTCAGAAATATTAAAAATCTGTTCCTAGAACCAAGTTTTTTTTTTATTATAGCCAGACGTATGGCATTTTTCTTTACTGCAGACAATTCACATATTACTTCTTAACCATTGATGTTCCCGAAAATTGTCTAGATGGGTCGCAAAAGCAATATAGAGGCGTTTCTCATTGCTTCTCTGCCATTCATGGTGGAAAAGAAAAACATAACAGTCCTTCCCGTGAAGAAAAGAATGGGAGGGCTGGAAGGAAAATTGAAATAGGTCTCCTTATTATTATCCCCAGCGCTCGAAATTTTCCGCACCTTTCCAGATTGCACCTCCTAGCAGCATCCATAAACAGCGCATAAATGTGTATCCTTATGCCGTGAAGTATCCTGTCTTAGAGCGCTTATCCTATCAAGCAACCAATCATTCTCCGAAAAAAATGGGTCAAGCGATATTACACATGAGCTCAATATTACTTCGACGGAAAAAAAAATTACACAACAGGCATGATAAACCGGAAGAAAGACTTCGTGCAGAGAGGTTGGACTATGATGCTGGTCATCTTCTTGAAAGATCAGAGAAAGCATTTAGAAGTGATTGACGTCTCTGTGTTCCACAAGTTAGGTGAAACACAAATTTTGGTACATTCTGTTCAGAATTTCAGCATCGTTCTGCGTCCATGTCTGAGCTCAAAACTAAAACAATCTAACAGTTTATGAGAACGTCAAAACTTCAAGCACGTACCAATATATGAATGAGAAATTGATTAATACTTTTAGCGCGTACCAATTTCTGAGAAATTAGTTATTACTTCAAGCACGTAACAATTTATGAAAGAATTAGTCAAAACTTTTTGTGCGTACCAATATATGAAAAATTAGTCAAAATTTCAAGCACGTAACAATTTATGTGTAATTAGTCATGTAACAATTTATGAGAAATTAATCAAAACTTACGTGTATATTGTTCAGGAGAAAGTAGTCTCATTGTAGCAATAAAAACGCTTTACAACATTGTTTGTCTATAAAGTTCGTTCACGCGAAGTGCGGTTTTTCTTTTTTTTTCAAATTGTTCAAGTTTTTGGATGAATGCGGTCGTTTCTGCTAATATTAATGGTGTGAAGGTTGACTATTCACTGGCCTGAAGGGACAACGCGAAGGATATTCCCATAAACTCACACTTTTAGTCTTAAAACTTTTTAAACTTCTCAAAAGAAATTGTGTTACTGCCTTCCCTATTCCTTTAATCTCGTGTAGATCTAGAGTTATTAGCGTGAAGTTCTTTTATTCTGCACAATCACATCTTTCACAGAACCCACATTTTACAACCATTCTTCTCTTACACTGGCCAACATTGTTGCAAAGACATGGGTGAGTAGAAAAGACGGAAGGAGATAAAATGCAGGAGGGATTGCAAAATAAATGGAAGTGATGGGGTGGGGTGGAGGGGGGGGGGCGGAAAGAGGTGATGATTATAATCTCTTAACAGTGTACTTTGTGTTTTCTCTTCCGTGTTATTCCCTTGGTCGACCAAAAAAACGAAAGAACACAACTTATTCTGCAGAACAGTTAATCGTTTTTGCCAAAGCGACGAAATGGCAATTCTTGAGCGAATCTGGGGCGAAAACAATCGTCAGGGCACCCAGGGCGCAAAAACGTGTTTATCTTCATAACGCCTTGTTGTGCAATAACCCGAGAACGCGCATGAAATGTGCCACCACCCTTGATTCTCGACAGCTGAGCGTCGTGAGTAGGAGAGTGTGAGCAAAATCCGTGAAGGAACAAATGAAAATGGCTCACCCACATACCTACATACATACAAAATGTCGGCGTCGTCAAAAAAAAAAAAACCGAAACAAAACGAGATACAATGGCGGAGGTGAAGGGTTAAATAAACCCCCCATAGGCAGAGAAAATGAAAAGCTTCAAAAACATTTTTTGAGTTTTGTTTTTTTTTAGAGAGAGGCTTTGCATCAAGGAAGAAAAAAAACGGTACTTACCGGGTTTCTCCCAGAAACGAAAAGGAATGACGAAGACGCCAATCACGTTAAGCTCAGTGAAATGTTAATCTAGCAAAAGCGAAGGAGTCGAAAATGTCGCAAAACATAAAATGTGTAAAGGAATCTTTGCCCTGTTCTGTTCCTTCCATTTTTTTTTCAAGAGAACCACTTTTTACATGTTAAAAGGATGTTGGTACAAAGTACCTGGGGGATTCGTGTTTCTAATTGTACAGCAGGGCATTACTGGGCCCGCTGGTACAAATTGTTTCGAAAATAGTAAAATAAAAATTGTTTGGATCACCTCCAGAGAGTATCCAAATAATCAGACAGCCACACCATGACGGTGGTGGTTATGGTGGTGATGGTATGGTGGTGGTGATCATAATGAAAAGATAACGCGAATGATTATATATGTTATAATATCTTAATTATGATCTTAGTAGTAATGTGTTAAAGTGCATTTTTTAAAAATTCTTAAATTCGCTGTTTTTGACGACTTATTTAATGTTTTAACCAGTGTATCCAATGATGATGTTGATGATGATGATGATGCATTATTTTTTAGTTCCCTGATGAAGGACACCAATCCGAAAATTTGGAACATTTCATTAATTATTTTTTTTTTATGTTGCAGTTTTTGAGAATGGTCATCGGGAAACTTTAAGCACTGAATAGTTTCTATTAGCGTTCATTATAACTTCTCGCTCATTCCACATTGGCCTAGGTCAATTTTGATGATTTGAATTGTTTATATTACTATGATCTTCCCGTTATCTTCTTTTTCATATGAAAACAAATGTTAAGTTTTGACTCGTTGTTATATTTCAAATTCACAAGTTCAAACATATCTGCCTCACTGTTTTGCTTTGAACAACAGGTTAAGAACACTGTTTCTCAAAACCTGAAAAAAAAATTCTTAGACGAATGTAGAATAAGCCTGAAGATAATATAGTTTTACAACTTGCGAATTAACGATGAGATCTCTTGCCATCGTAAGAATTACATTAGTGCATCGGTGCTGAATGTACCCTTAGTAGCATTCAAGATGCAGAGTTACTGTAATTCTTACGATGGTAAGAGAGCGCGTCATTAATGCGCAAGCTCTCGTATGGTATATTGCGGAGCCTTATATAGGCGGCCTTAAAATTTTGCGGTTAGCTACCAGTTCACGGACCGACCTGATTTCTCGAAATTCATATACTCGAAAACCCTGCCTGCTCTCTGAACCGGAATGCTTCATTTTCTATACAAAAAAAAAATTTACTCATAAACTCAAAGACGGCACAAGCTCGAAATTCATCTTCCGCTCATCGTACAGCAGGCGTAATATTATTATGTGTCGGTTACATGCATTTAACGTCTGGGAACTTCACAGATTCTTCTAATTAGTTTGCACTTTCTACACAACCTGTTTTGCTTCTTGTTTTCATACCTGTACATATACACCTATTAAACTCTAAACTGACGTAATTTCATGGGAGCTTCAGGGGTGTTCAATATGAGGTTATAATATCTAAAGTTGGCAATGCTCAAAGGCCCACCCGAGGTATATAAAGAGAGAACAGACATGATAGGACGCTTCACAATTTGAATTCACTCGCACCCTTTGCGCTATTTTTCCCCGAGGTTCACGTGTAAAACATTTCACCCTGCATAGATATTTTGCAGACAGATATACACATACACCTATTAGTATTAAACTCTAAACTGACGTCATTTCATCGGAGCCTCAGAGGTGTTCAATATGAGATAATAATATTTAAAGTTGGCAAAGCTTAAAGGCCTACCGGGCTTCACGTTTAAAACATTTCATATTGCATAGAAACTTTGCAGACAGCTGGTTAACCCTCTAGTGCCCAGCGTATCAGATCTGGTACATTTCGTGGAACAAAGAAAAAGCAAACCAAGATCATCACCCCACCATAATAGTGTGAAGTCGCATGAGCGGGCAATTAGCCTGGATATGAGACTTATAAACCGCATTATTATTATTATTATTATCATTTTGATGCTTGTTCCAGCATAGTGGATCCAGAAGTGATCCAAAAACTGGAGCTCGGACTTTTTGTGCCATTGTAAATAGGGCTGGGCACTAGCTGGTTAACTGTCTCTCCGAACATTAATTACGGTCATAAAAATGATACAAAACCCTCGACGTTGTGGCTGAAAAATAAAAGCCAATCCATCTCAGTCCAGGCCATGTCCACGGTCATTTATAAGCTGGCTTGCCTTCGTGGCGTTAACGAAGGCGCAAAAGTAACTGGTAGCCATGTAATCCCAAATGCAGTTTAGGTTTCGTTGGTGATTACAATAGTCTCTGTGCAGACAGTGCTAAGTCTCAGTGCAAAACAGCACTTTAATTTTATTGTTATGTAATTAATAATTTGTCACTAGGAGGAGTGACCGTCACAGTCTTAGTTTTGATGGTGATTACAGTAGTCTCTGTGCAGATAGTACTGAATCACAATGTAAAAAAGTACTCGAATTTTATTGTTATATAATTAATAAACTGGTATTTGCTGATTGGTATGAGTGTGTATGTTTGCTATCCAAAATGAACACGGCTGAGAGGGGGAGGAAGTGTACAAGTGTGACTGTAGGAAGAAGATTGAGAACACTGAAATATCAGACAGGTATTTGGGGATAGGGCAGAAACTGAACAAAATTCAGAAATAGAACATTGTGAAGTCTGACATCATATGTTAAAGTAGATAATTGGATGGTAGCACAACTATTCAGGCTATAGGGATGATGTTGGATATTATGGTACATAAACTATTTCTTAGAGCCTGAACAATTGAGAAATGTCTAGATCCATATATATATCACTTCTGAGAAAATCAGTAAAACAGAAAATTATCCTTTCATTAGCTCAGCACATAAATGGATTTATGGGAAGACATAAAATATGTAGCTTTATGGCAACAGTTTGCAGAAAATATCATGATTGATGTCGAATACAGTAAGCTCCTCTTAATAAAGAATTTTACCAATATCCTGTGAAGTCGTGATTGGTCGGATTCCACTAAATGTTGCTTCCTTAAAGTTGTACTCTCTCTCTCTTCTCTCTCTCTTTCTCTCTCTCTCTTTCTCTCTCTCTCTTTCTCTCTTTCTCTCTCTCTCTCTGTGCGTGTGTCCCTCTCTCTCTATCTCTCTCTCTCGCTTCCTTCTCTCCCCTTCCCTCCCTCCCCCCTCTCTTTCTCTCTCTCTCCCCCCTCTCTCTCTCCCTCTCTCTCTCTCTCTGTGCAGCATGATTTCTCTCAAATGGATAATCATTTCCCAAGGAATTGCCCCAGGTCGTTATCATTACTAAGTGCAGGTATCCATGAAAAGAGGGAGGGCCTGGCTGAAGGGGTAAAATGCTATATTATTATGCTATGCTATACTAGCTGAGATAATGGGAGTTTGGTTGTTGTTGCATTCATTGTGCAAATAGACACGCTTCTCAGATCACAGGCGCCGTGCAAGCAAAACTGTTATCGGGGCATATCGGAGATACGTCTGGCTAGTAGCTACAACAGCAGATGGTACATCTCATCATCAAGGCTACATAAGAGGAGGAAGTCAGTCAGGCAGTCAGTGGCGTCGCCTTACGGGAGGATCTGAGAATCTGTTCTGATAATTATGCCTCTTAGGGTCATGCAGTCAGTGGCGTCTCCTTGCCGGAGACTCCGAGAGCCTGTTCTTATATGCCTCTGGGTGTAAGGTAATCAGTGGCGTCTCCTACCTGGAGGCTCTGAGAACCTGTTCTAATATGCCTCTTGGTGTCAGGAGGTCAGTGGCGTCTCCTCATGGGAGACTCTAAGAACCTGTTCTGATATGCCTTTAAGTGCCCGGTAAACAGTGGCGTCTACCTGCAGGAGACTCAGAGCGCTTGTTCTGATGTGCCTTTTACTTTTAGCGTCAGGTAATCAGTGGCGTCTACTTGCGGGAGGCTTAGAGAGCCTGCTTTGATATGCCTCCTAGTGCCAGGCAGTCAATGGCGTCTTTTTTACGGAAGGCTCCGAGAACACGTTCTGATAATAATATGCCTCTTAGTGTCAGGTAATCAGTGGCGTCTCCCGGCGGGGAGACTATGAGGACCTGTTCCAATGTGCCTCTTAGTGTCTATAAACTATTTTGTGTAAAACTACCGTAGATACTGAGAAATTCAAGTACATATAATCTTCACAATAAAACATCTTTGCACCGCTCTTGTGCCTCAACTTATATACCCCTACATATTGGAGACAGCATAGCTCTGTGGCTTATGAGTCGAGTTCATCATCGGAAGAGAGTCAAATCTAAGAATTGTGGCCTGTGAGTTCCAGTCAAGAAAACAAAAATAAAGACACGTAACTTAATCCCAATTCTCACTACACCCAGGTATAAATTAATGAGTATCTCTGTGCGTGAAAGGGTATATCTGAATAATAAATTAACAAAAAAAAGAACGCACGCACATATCTATGCCTCAGATCATTTTTGCTTTTCATAACAACTTTTTCTAACTATCGTGGTAGACAAAGAATAAATATCCATCTCTTCGAGTTTTTACCGCCACTCACTCCATATATCCCCTTCCCTTTTCTTCCCCCTCCGCCCCCCCCCCAAAAAAANCCCCCCCCCCCCCAAAAAAAAGAGCCATAATTCAAAGCTTAATAATTTAAAATTTCAAAAATTCAACTTTTATGCCACGAAAATTATACACATGTTAGCAGAGAGATATTTACTGTTAATGTCATAAACTTCAATTATCTGGCTGTCATGGTGATGTCACAACTGAAAAGTTAAAAACAAAATTATGTCTACCAATAGCATGTACGGTATGCAACATGTGATTTTAATCATCTTTATTGGTTTGGCTGTAATAAATAGCACCATGATCGATGAAAATTGAAGAAGCAACTATAGATACATATGTCTGTAAATTTCCTTAAAATGTCATCCCAGTTTATTTTATTCNACATGTGATTTTAATCATCTTTATTGGTTTGGCTGTAATAAATAGCACCATGATCGATGAAAATTGAAGAAGCAACTATAGATACATATGTCTGTAAATTTCCTTAAAATGTCATTTCAGTTTATTTTATTCTTAAAGTTATTCGAATTTTAAGTACGTAACTTTTTTGTTTTGTTTTGTTTGTTTTTTTGGNAACTTTTTTGTTTTGTTTTGTTTTTTTTTTGGGGGGGGGGGGGCCGACCCAGTTACATAAAAAACTTTCGCCGTGTACTCTGTTTTGCGTCTCTTGACAATATGCGGACCTAAAGTGTAATCTAGCGTTATAAGCTAACTGAGCAGCCTCTATGTTAGCCCCTAATTTAACGACATTCCCCATTAAAATAAAAGATGCTGAAGACAAATATGAAACAACAACAACAACAAAAAACTCCAACAACAAGAGTGCATAATAATTATTAACCACAAGTGTTTTCTCACAGGAGGTTACTCTAGATTTATTTTTTTTTTGGACAAGATATAAACACCTTATTACTAGTCCGGTTTCACTAAATATTTGAATTGCTACATATCCATTTTCGAAATTCCAATCACCATTGAGGCCTTACCAATTCATGTCTATGTAACAGATAGTCCCTACCTAGAGTTTTTCATAGGAAGAAGGTCCGAATGGGGCACCTTGCCTTAGGGGTCGTTAATATAAAGCCACTGCCGGAAACTGCCTTGAAGAATGCAAAATATTCTTAAATTGTTTTTTCAGGCAGATGCAAAATATTCTGAATTTTCCATCCACCCCGACCGGTCTGCTTTGGAACTTATAGGCATCCAGTTATAAAATCAGAACAATACAATATATTTTTTTTAAATTTTTATCGTGAACTGTGGCGTCAAAGAAAACATAGTCGTAAACTGGGTGAGTGGGAATGCAGTTCAGCAAAAATAAACCAAGATAATTTCTCTCTCTCTCTCTCTCTCTCTCTCTCTCTCTCTCTCTCTCTCTTTCTCTCTTTCTTTCAAAAACAAACAAACAAAAAAAACAAGAAGAAAAAGGTGCTTGCCCTGAAGAAAAGTATCAAAACCTGTCAAACCTCGATTCAGTTGCGCCCTAAGAGAAACATTTACATTTCTCATCTTTTGTGACGCGCGACGTTTTAGACAGCACAGACAAGCTTGGTGCATATAAAACTGCTGAATTTCACCATCAATAGACCCAGGAATAGTGCAACATTATTTCCGGTGAAAATGGCTCCGTGGCACTGAGATGTGAGGCAGCCCCTAGTCTTTCATATTTATACGTGATTTTAAAGATAGGATACGCCCACGCATATAGTAGGGTCTGTCAGAATATGACGGTTATCATTCTGATCATCAAGTCTACATATTTGCAAGGTATTAATTTAGATCTCATGCTGTAAAACTTACTCCATAGCATACTGTCAAGCTCATTCCACATTCGCCTTATCATTTTTTGCTATTTTGAGAAATTTAGCGCTCTCGTCCTTTTGCTCAAAGCAAAACATAGAGGCAGGTGTGGTTTAGTTTGTAAAATTGGGGAGATAATAACGCGCCAAAATTCTACATCTATTTTAATAGGAAAAAAGGCAGATATTGGACAATCATAGTAACATAAACAACTAAAATCTGCAAGGAATAACTTCGGAGAATGTGGAATTGGCGTGGCGATATTTGCTAATGGACAGAGGTTATAGTATGCACTTTTGAGTGAATGCAAACCATTTTGTCCAAATGCATGAAGATGCATGTTGACGATATTATATGACGGGTGACTGGGTTNGGGGGGGGGGTGGCGGCAAGGTTTTCAGTCCACTGAGTACCTACCTATTATTATAAACTGGGCAACAGATTTGATCTAGAATTACATGTGCACCTACCCAATATATTATGTGTCGCTTTATAAATCCACATGATCTTCAATTTTACATTTCAAATCGGGCAGGGGATGTAAGATTTTCAGTTTTTGAAGAGTGTTGTTGTTGTTGTCGCTCTGCATGCAAAATTTTATAAGCATTAACCCTTCTTCTCCCAAAGACCGTTACAGCAATCATTAGAAGTCAAGAAACTATGCTTTGATAAAACAAAAGGCACCAAAAACTATTAAAAGATATATTTCAGTACTTGTGGTTGAGGAAGGTGACAGGAACAGACCAATCTCAGTAATCTTCGCTTATGTATTCCACTGCGTCAAATACGACTACTCTAATTCTTAGAATGTGAATTCACCAAATTCGAACGTGGAACGTCAAGTCACCAGATTTTCTATCTTTCTCATTGTTTGTCGAACGACGATGCAAGTTAAGGACTGCTAATTCGATGAAAATAGAGTGTTATCACATACCTTAGGAAGACAGTAAAAATATGTCCTCTGGACAGAGTATGCAGAAAGGACGCTAGGTTTGTGAACCTGCCTGCGACTTAGTCTGCATTCTTTCCTGACTTTGTAAACTAAACCTGAAGTTTGGGTCATATTCTTTGGTTCCGGTCATGCCTCTGTGCAAATGAGGGAACTTATTAGTTTGTTTACGCTTTTCGATGCATCAGTTCGTAGCTCGAGAACGAAATGAAAAATCTATATACATTTTAAACACCATTTATAATAAGCTCATTGAATTCTGTTAACTATTATAGAAGACCAAGAGATTGTAAAATTTCTTGTAAGTGACCGTAGAGAAAATAGTTTATTGGCTCAATGAGGCAAATCGGAGCAGTCTAGGCTTCTGTAACCTAAACGCACTGGATCCGGCATGTGGTAACACGATTTTGATGCCTTCGCACATGGAGACAGATGTCAGCCTACCTCACAACCTGTCCCCTGTTCAGTTCACTTATAATAATTCACCTGATTATTTAGGAACCGTCGAAGCGTCTAATTACGTTCAGCAGGATCATGGGTAAGAATTGCTCACACCCGCAGTGCTGCAAAGCGCAAGTGATGTCTGAATATCTGGCTGACTAAGCACTGCACATGTAGATGGAGCTTCTTCACCAAACATTACTATTCCCAAAGCGGCGCTCACAGCTAAGCGAATGTTTCTTTTTATAGCCAAAGGCTTCACGCCTCGATGGAAAATTGATTATAATGGTTTAATCAAGTTCTAACACTGCATCATAAAGCGGCAGGGGTTGGGCTTGTGTGACATTTACGATTCACGTGACAGTCTGATGATAAGCAGTGGAACGAACAGTAGGACTCACGCCCCCCAAGACTCGTATACTCGTAAGATCCTCTCATACTTGTTGCAATGCTGTGATGCTGATGTTTTTATTACAAAGTCGAACACCGCAGAAAGTCGACATGATGGCCTGTTAATTAAAGTGGATTAGTATGGCTACATGGTTGCGACATTAGATTCAAGATCGAAAGGTCGTACGTAGGTTCCATTCCCGACCACGGTCATGTCGTAAATGCCTTGAGAAAGCTTTTTATATCCATCTGTAAAATATCTGGCTACAGGCAGTGAAAGATATTGTCAGAATGCTGATGATCAGCGCCGGTAAATGGTAGCGGTACTGTATGCTCCCCATGGAGCTGAGAACGTTCTAGTGTGATCAGGTCTGCTGCGGTAATAATAATGTGATATCGCATGAGCTGGCATGAGCCTCAATACGAGACTTATAAATTTCATTATTATTATTTTTAATTAACGTACTGCGTTAACTACAGTTAATGTAATTCTTACAGGCATTCAGCACTGATACATTAATGCAATTCTTACTATGGTAAGATATCCCATCGTTAATGCGCCATCTCTCAAATACTGCCCATTTACGGAAAAAAAGCCGTAAACGCAAAATTAAGTTAAATTCACAATTTGATACTTTGTACAGAGCTTAATGTTCCCTATTTTTCTATCTGAGTTATTATCTCATAAGCTTTTATAGTTTAGAGAAATTAGCCCTAAGCGAAACTGATTAACTGATGAAAATAATATGACGCATCGCAGGAGTCTTTGTTTTTTGGTGTTTTTTTTTTGTTGTTGTTGTTATTTTGGCATCTCCTGGTAATGGTAAAAAAAAAATGTTTCTAATACATAGGATGTTTTTCCGTTAAACAGCAACAATAGAGTCAGATATCAGACTTAATTTCACGACCTACAAGCAGATCTACCAGCCGTCCTTTTAAATAATCATCTTTAACTGAATATGTCTCCCATCTGTCAGGTAGTCTTACAATGAGTTACTTAAATCTCTCGGAATAAATTATCTTTGAGAGAGATTCTCACACAATCATTAGATGCATTTTGAACACTATTGATAGAAATAATATAAAGGTCGGTAGTCTACACTAAACTTTATTGTCATTCACTTCAAGTTGTCATAATGGTCATCCAGACTGCATGATTAATATTGTTCTGGAAGCGTTGTTCTGAAACTTTAAACTTATTTGTGGGAAAAGATGCACTTTATAAATTTTGGAATTTATTGACATAAGATACGTTTACTCAGCGGGATTAAAATTCTTCCGATCTGTGGCGCCCAGTTATTTTGATAAATGCGTCGGCACCAGCATAAACAATAAGGTCAAATTAGTGCGGCAATATTTCCTGAAACTGTCAAACGGTGTTTTTTGAAAATTATTATTTTCCCTCCGAGTAAACAGGCAGGAATGGATATGCAGTAGACAGACCATACTAATCAGATAATTAGATGTCTGCGAGTGAGTACATAAAACCTTTAAAAAAAACAAAGCAAAGAAAAAAAAACGCAAAGCAATGTCTTGTCACTGGAGATAGGATCATATTAACAAGTTTAACCAGTTTATTTAACTGAACCCCAGACCACCCCTGCCGTACGTGAGCAAACAGAGTATATAATATGCATTGCAACAAGACGGCACATGATTCAGATAATAATAAGGATCCTGGTATAGGAGTCATATGCATAACTAATAGATAATAACGTTTTAGCCTTATGCAGTTACTCCCCTTTCCTCATTCATCATTTAACAATAGGTCACTCAGACCTGCTCACTGCATACAACCATTGCAGTTTGTAACATAGTTGCCATATAATTTTTATAACAAAGAGTGGCATAACTCCTCAGGAATCAGAATCACCTTGACATAGTTATATTTATTCTAGTTAGTGAGTTAGACTGGCATGTTCAGTGAAACTTAATTGTATATCGCACAACGCATGAAATTCAGCACCAAAACAGTCACAAAATGGGCATTTTCTGTTCCACGGCACCACTTACTTCTCCCCAGCTGCAGTAACATACTATTATATTTTATGAATAAAAATCTATTGTTTTCTAACGACATAACATATCGAGAGATCTCTTAAATATAAGCGCTCTCTTGCTTTACACAGATCTCTTTAGTTCAACAATAAGCAAGCAATCTAGAAAGAAACCCACCGTAAACCCACTCAAGGACATGCAATGCCACAGTCTACCTGAAGCAGAGTTCGTCCAGAGTCCTACCACTGGTATTCATAGACTGACAGAAATTACTTCCCTTGCGTATTTTAGAAACACAGAGAGTGCGGTTTTGCAGTCATACTGCCAATAGCACGTGTTGTCGTAAGCAGCGTTGGGCGAGTTCATCAAAAAAAGTTAGTTCCGATCAAGTTCAGTTCATTAAGGGGGAAAAGCCCTAAGACCAAGTTTAGCCCAGTTCTATGACAACGAGGCATTTTTCAGATCAGGTTAGTTCCAACTGATTTTATACATAGGCATTCTGTTCTGGTTTTCGAGGTCGAAGTGACCTGAACTGAAATTTAGGTATAAAATTAAAGTTCAAATCCAGGACCCAAAAGCTGCAATTCAGATCCAGATCAGTTCGTCCGAAATAGCTATCAAAATCAGATCAAGTTCAGGTGAACTAAACCTAAGTTCACTAATTGCGTTCATATGATCTCAATTCTGCCCAACCCCCGTTATAAGTAATATGCGATACTCGACTCTCCCTGCTGAAAAGGCCACTCTAGATCACTAAAAGTAGCGAGTGGAAAATGGCTCTTCATTCAGTAGCAACGGTTACAACGCCTGTCTTGCAAAAATCTTGAAGAACAAGACTGAGAAATGCCAACTTAAAGGTTAATATTATGTGGTTACTTGGTTAGCGAACTGGCTACATTGTAATCGGACAAATTCATATGCGCCCAATCTCCCAACCAAGAGCTATGAAGATGCCAATAGTAGCTAACAAGTATGCAATTTCAAATAGTCCGTATGAAATTGGCCATGGGGAGGGGGAACGGGGTTAGATTTGAATTCCAAAGGCTTAGAATAGATGCAAATACTTTTGTAAACTCAGAATGGGGGAGTGGGGGTTCTACTCACGTATAAACTGTATAATTGTTGCTTAGTGGGTAAGGCTACACTGTTTTCTATGTGAAAAGGCAAAAAAAAATATTAGGTAGCCTGATCCACTGCCAAAGTTCTCAAACTTTAATTATTCCACGTGCAAAAATTTGGGATAAGAGTTAACCAATATGTGTGATAAGTATTTCGGCATGGGACCCCTTGATAAATTAGTAAGGAATGTAAAACCTTATATTATAGCGAATATTGGAAGAAAAAAACACTTTGGCATCTTCATACCTCTAGCAAAGAATCCCGGTTCTCGTTCTTCCAGTGGCGATGCCCTTTCTACTGATTCTGACTTCAGATTCGCGATGTCACGACGATCTTACACTTGTGACATTTCATCTCACGTCCAATGTGAGGCCACTGGTTGTTCAGTACAACTAGAAAAGAGAGAACTGCTAGTACCGATACACCATTTTCACACACCTGAAACCATTGTGGATCACACTTTCGTAATAGGATTGGGCTGACACATCCAATATTATGACCGAATCAGCCGAACCAGTGCTCATCATTGACTACGTTGGAGGAACATCACCGTCAGTACATCTACTCTGTCCTAGGGGAAAGTTGTTCCTGTCACCACTTGTCCTGCTGGGAAGTCATCCCTTTCATTTCCGCACACGCTAGAGTGGCCCTGGGCATGATGTCCACTCACGCGACTTCTCTTCATGCATTATAACCCTGGCAGGTGAAATTACTCAGTGACTTTCTTATTTCGCTGAGGACAAAGCAGTGCTACTGCAATTTCGTCATGCACATCCTACATTTGTCCAAACATTTTTCGAGGTTTTGGGAAATTTAGCGCTCTCAGCCTGATGCTCAAAGCAAAACAATGAGGCAGATGAGGTTTAGCTTGTAAAAGTGGGATATTTATTTATATATAGTATATTCATCACAAACTGGCTTAATCGAATGTGGAATTAGCGTAACGATTCTGCAGATTTTGCACACCAGCTTTCGGCAGTAGCTTTGACTGCCTAAAGGCAAGTACTCTCAAGTGCAGAACACTGCCTTAGGAATTACCGGAATAAAGGTTTGCTCCCGCGAGAGGTGTAGAAAAATTACCATGGAAGGAATTCGAACCCATGACCTCTTGGTTTTGAGTCAAATATCATAACCACTCGACCAAGTTGCTCCAGAGAAGGAGAAGTGAGACAGGTAGTTAAAGTTTTAATTTTTGGCCATCAATCACACGAAAAACTTCACAAATAAATATGGAGATACTGAGAGGCAGCAATAAGAGAAAGAGAAAGAATAAGACAGAAGAAAACAACAACGACAGATTTTTGTCTAGACACAAAAAAAAAAAATTCTGCAAAATGGAATGATATTTACTAACCAAACACTATCGAAAATCGATCATCAACGGTTTAAAATAAAAGAAAACGACAAAATAAGAAAATGCGAAAACATGTCTTATATTATAGTGCTCTATTTCAGTTCGGCAATTAGAACCGTTTTTTGGGGGGTATTTTGACAACAAACGGCCATTATGCTAGGCAGTGTCGCTTTGCAGGAGAGTTGAACCAGTGACTTCCATCTCCTCCATTAGCTCGTGCCACTGAGAACATCAGTATTCTCCATCAGCAGAGGCGTATGTGGTATGTCGAAGGTGGGTGAATTGATCGACGCCACAGAGAACGTCAGTCTTTTCCATCAGCAGTGGCGTACATGAAGGTGGGTGAAATTGATCGGGCGTTACAAAAAAAAAGAGGAGAGATGTTGGGTACATTATACGGTGTGGCTAGGAGGGGCGGGGAACAATTATGCCTTTTCTTTTGCTAAGTTGTTCCGTGAATAGTGATTGGATGTGGTTTATTCTGCAAACTGTGTTTCCATGTTGAAATAAATGGATGAATAGGCAACAGAGAGAGGAACAGCAAGAGAAGAAAACAATAAGTGTCCTCGATGAACCAAAGAATAATTGTTGACTTAGTGACTTGTTGCTGTAGCTCCCATTATCTGAGCTCTTAAATAACGGTGATCTGGACGATGGTGAAGGCAGGGAGGGTGGGGAGATTATAGGCATCATAGTTACGTTCAATCATTTTTCTCTGTTTCTTTCTCTCTTTCTCTTTCTCTCTCTCTCTCTCTCTCTCTCTTTCTCTCTCTCGCTTTCTTGTCCTTAGCACTCTTCAAATGGTTCTATTGAATTCCCAAAGTTGGAGGAGAGAGGAGGGAAAATGGCGGTGGGGNTAGGGGATGTAATTAGTGGGGGCTGTAAGCATCATAATATGCCCACTCATATCTCTCTTTTTCTCTCTCTCTCCCTCTCTCTCTCTCTCTCCCTATCAGTACCTCTCTTTCCCTCTGTTTCAGTTTCTTTTCTTTCTTTTCTTTCTTTAGCCATCTTCTTTCCTCTCTCTCTCTCTCTGCATCTCTCTTTCTCCCTGTTTCATTCTCTTTTCGCTCTCATTTTCTTTTCTTAGCCATCTCTCTTTCTCTTTCTGCATCTCTCTTTCTCTTTGTTTCATTCTCTTTTTTCTCTCTCCTTTACTTTCTTTAGCCATCACCTCTCTCTCTCTCTCTCTCTCTCTCTCTCTCTCTCTCTCTCTCTCTCTCTATCTGCATCCCTCTTTCTCTCTGTTTCGTTCTCTTTTCTCTCTTTTTAATTTCCTTAACCATCTTCCCTCTCTCTCTCTCTCTCTCTCTGCATCTTTCTTTCTTTCTGTTTCATTCTCTCTTCTTTCTCTTTTTCTTTCCATAGCCTTCTTCNATTTCTCTCCCCCTCTCTCTCTCTCTCTCTCTATCTCTCTCTCTCTTTTTTTCCTCTTTTTCATACACTTAAGCCCCTTCTAATGGATTTATTCTCAAATCCACCAGACTGATACTGAAATCATAATCATAACGTGCACAGATATGTCGCCAACTATTCAGCATTTTATGGGTCTATCTGGCCATTTTTCATTCTTTCTTCCTTTCTTTCTTTCTTTCTTTCTTTCTTTCTTTCTTTCTTTCTTTCTTTTTTTCTTTCCTTCTTTCTTTCAGAATCAAATCCTTCCTTTCTTCTTCAGCACTCCGCAGCGTTTATTAGACGGGTTGTAGATATTTTATGATTTCTGCGGCCCCGGCTTGTTCAATACGCTAGAGTCGGCGTTTGTTCCTTTTGATGCTTTCATCGATTTAACGACGATAAACTATTTCGCGTTGTACTCACGGCTGGAACATGCGAACGCTCTTACGCCGTCGCTTGTGAGCTTTAACGATGGTATTATTTTGCCGGGGCGAGGGAACGACTACGTGCCCCCGGTCTTGCGGACGGAAAACGGTGTTTGCCTTGCGCAATAATAGGCATATTGATGGGGATCTGATGGTGGGAAAGAGAGAACAAGTCACTCCGCAGTCTGATGAAATCACGTATGTCCAAATAGCATGTGGTGCTTTATCATGGTCTGATCAAATGCAGTATGTTCCAATACGTCTATTTTTTAAAAAGTATTAGTACTTTTTTAGCAGTCTGATCAAATCACTTGTGTTCAAATAGTATGTGTACTTTCTGATATCCTCGTCACAACATTTATGTACAAATTTAATAGTATTTGCCCTGTTTGGAAGTCTGATCAAATTATTTAAATTCAAATAGTATGTGTTATTATTGGCAGACTGATTAAATTACTTACGTTCAAACAGAATGTGTACTTTTTGATAGTGTAATCAAATCCCTTATGTTCATGTAGTATGTGTACTTTATGCATAGCAGACTGATCAAATCATTTATGTTTATATAGTATGTGAATTTTTTGGCAAAAGCTTCTAAATTTTGCTAATTGTTGTTTTTTTAGCAATCTGATCATACACTTGACCTCTTCGCTAAGTATAATATACACGTACGTCTCTACCCTTTGATACAATCAACTCCCGCACGTACCGGTAAGATGCGAAAGTAACTTTCCTTCATAGTATTTGATGTACACAACGTCACTGGTCCTAAATGATAAGTTAATTTAGTCACAAGCACCTACTAATGAACTCTTTGGTAATCTAATGGCATCTAATGCACTTGAAAAACATGTGTAAAGAAGGAATTTGTATGTTTATATAATCTACGTATCCTTTGGCAATATTATCTTCTTACTTATGTTGTAAATATATTCGTATAGTCTGACAGTCTGATAAATTCACTAATGTGTAATGTTTGATAATATCGGTACTTCTTGGTAGTCTGATTAGATCACTTACGTTCTCATAATATCAGCTTTCTACAAACTGATAAAATCACCCCAGTATTAATGATATCATTTGTAAAACAGAAGATATTAAGCTCTATTTTTATCCGAGGTTAAATGATTAAAATAAATAAAGCCAGAATTTTGAGTAAACCACAAGTTCCGAAACGTTTGTTTCAAAAACGTAGGTTGTAAAATTTTTGTGTTTGCATTACTATCAAATACTTTTGTTCTCATAACATCAGTGCTCTCTTTGAGTCTTAAATCATACTGCTGAACTACAGGACTAAATACTTCAAAACGTAGAGGCCATTGATCTTTCACAGTGCAAGCGTCCCCTCAAGATATTGCACCTCTTGAATACAGCTTAATGTTAAGAGCCCCTTGACTTCCTCATAAATGATTCCACCAAGTATTTGTGATATCTCCCAAAAACTACCGACGTCACGCTGTTTTATGACGGTGTGCGTCTATATTTATCAAATTACTGTAACGGTAGAAGAACAAATATAGGGTGAGGATTCTAAAATGAGCGATTATTGCCTGCGTGATCGCTCACTCACTCACTCACTCACTCACTCACTCACTCACTCACTCACTCACTCACTCACACACTCATCCAAACCCATACATTCAATAATCACATTTACCAGTACAATTTAACACTTTATATTATCTTCTTTACCAGAGGATTTTGGACTGAGGGATGAACAAAGGATGGGTAGATGACGAACAAGCAGACGGACGGATAGATGGATGGATGGATGGATGGATGGATGGATGGATGGATGGATGGATGGATGGAAAGAAAAATGGATGGATGGATGGATGGATAAATGGATGGATAAATGGATGGATGGATGGATGGATGGATGGATGGATGGATGGATGGATGGATGGATGGATGGATGGATGGATGGAAGGACAGAGCAGGAAAGATGCCATCGACATGAGCATGACGATAAAAATATCCACAGACAACTACCATCAGAAGAAAAATGGCATTGCAGCTAGATCTAAATATTGATGAAAGACATCAGAGATGATCCGAGTTATTCACTCCATTAAGTCACCGAACCAGACCTTTGATGATGTATTTTACAGCTAACATGAAACAGACATTGCGACGCGTTATTCTTTTCCCTTATTTTCTAAATCCCAGGAGTGAATTGGTTAGATGGCTATGTCCTGGGTGAAAAGCATTTTATTTGATTAATTAAGAATCACAATGGGGAGGCGCTTAATCCAATAAATTTCCAGCCACAAAAAGAAAATTTAATTAAGCAGAGAATGACATGGGAATTAATAGCTATCTACTCAATTACACAAGTCCTCCTTGAAATCTTGCGCAGCCCTTTTGCTATGTTCACACGGTCGACTGAGCACATTTACTCTACAAACAAACTGATGAATCCAGTATTTTTACCATAGTTTCTTTTAAGCTTAACAAAGCCGTGTCTGAGCAAACTACATGGCGACCGAGGCTTTTGTTTTCTTACTGGTTCACGAACACCAAATCTGATGCTAGCTTTTTTTAAAGGCAACTATGAGCTGTGAAATGAAAACGTGTTATTTCGCCTATCCCAAGTTTGACTACTATTTCTATAATGACCTTCGACCTAATTCTAAAGTCAGTGGGGTGAGCACATAAGCAAAGCCGCAAAGAATATAATTTACCTTTAAGGACATTTTTTGACTCTTCAATGTCGCATTCCATAATTTGTACCATTTTGTTCTGAATTTTAGGCTCCCTCTGATGATAATATCCGAATGTATGGACCACTTCAGGTTACCGTTCCAATGGCTCTCCCAGTTCTATTTTTTGACTTCATGGAGGGAAAAATGTCGGCTTCCTTTACGACGTACACTTTGCACCATTTTGCACGAATGTCCTGGATGAGTCCTGGAATGTGCTAGAGCATTCCAAAATCTTCAACAAGAACAATATCTGTTCGAACTCATGGACCTAAGGTTATGTTTCTTCTGACCGTGCAATTCTTTTACTTTCTTGACGACAGCATTTTATTTGTTTCCGTAAGGCGGAAGCCCTTGTCGACATGTTGTCCAAAATTTCGGAAATCACGTGGTTGTTTATTTCTTATTCCGAAGTGATCTATATGCCAATTCAAAAATCTAAATACACCAAGTTTATATGAAATGGGTCATTTTCCTCAGTTGTAAAGAATGGTAACTTTAGACTCAACACACTTTTGGCTGTTTCCTGCTATTTGGCTTTGTAACTTTGAGAACCTATTAGGGACATGCCACTAACTGGAGAGGTTTGTGCTTATGCATGAATATTCTCTGGGATATTTGTTTTTATTTCTCCTTTTTCATACTTTCTGAACAGTTGATATGTATTGTAATGTGATTGGCTTCGGCCTAAATGAACTTGAACATAAACAATTTTCTATCACTTTCGAAGTGATGTCAAGATGAAAAGTTTGTTATCGAGAATCTCTTGAAATTAACAAAGATAAGGAACAAAATGCCCTGTGCGCAAGTTACCATCGCCAGCCGGTGGTCGCATATAATGCTCTTTGCCGATACTAATTTCAAAGGACTGATTTGCATTTCCGCCATTTGTGGGGTGTTGGATTTCACATGCTAGTGCTAAGTACCTCTGGGAACTTCAAGGTTGAATTCATGTCGCATGGAATTCTGAAATCAGTATGATGTTGATATTGAAAGTTACAGAGAACATAGAGTGAAAAATGTGAAGCGTACCTGAAAATCTGGTGAGCCACCAAGCGGATTCAAGTGAGTTAAATTTCAGGTGAATGACTCATTAGGTCTCTTCATGTCAATAAAAAGATTACATACGAAAACGCTGAGCTCCTCCGCGTTCCATTTATATATTTGATTAGCAAGCACACCCGTTCTATGAATGGGTCATTAGGTGATTAAAGTAAGATTGTCTGCAAGCCTACATGGAAAATTCCTATCAGAGTTTCTGCTCGATGGGCAGGTCCCAGCCTAGTACAGTACAGTACAGTACAGTACAGTACAGTACAGTACAGTACAGTACAAGTACAGTACAGTACAGTACAGTACAGTACAGTACAGTACAGTACAGTACAGTATAGCATAATATAGTGTGGCGTGGCGTGGCATGGCATGACGTGGCATACCGTGGCGTGGTGTGGCGTCTGGTGGCGTGGCGTGGCGTGGCGTGGCGTGGCGTAGTATAGTATAGTATAGTATAGTATAGTATAGTATAGTATAGTATAGTATAGTATAGTATAGTATAGTATAGTATAGTGTAGTGTTCATCAAAAAAGTCAGTTCAAATCAAGTTCCAGTTCACTGAGGGACAAAATCCCTAAGATCAAATCTAGCTCAGTTCTGTGAAAATTGACTGAAGCACTCATTGTGGGGCTTCGTCGAGTTTCCGAGTTTCGAGCGAATATTTTATCCAGCGGTTTCGGGGTTCATCGCGTTCGAAATTAGGATGGCACACCTCCGGTCTATTCTTATAGTATAGATTCAACGCTATACATCAACATGGGCGTTTTAAAATGTATACTTCAGAAAGCGCCACCAACGTGCAAGTTCACATGAGGGTAAGGCGGAAACCTCTTTTTTTTTCTTTTTTTTTCCTTCATCTACAATGGCTCGGAGAGGCACAGTCGCCACAAAAAGGGGCAAAAACAAAAAAAAAATTGATAAACGTGTAAGCCGAAAAGAGCAAAGCGTGAAGTTATGGCTGACTGTCTTGGCAGCTCTCAGCTTGTTTTGACAACCCAGAGAAGAAGACGTGCTGTTTTTTGTGTACCTCAGCAAGGTGGAACAAGGAAATAAGAGCAGTGTGAGTAAATGGTAGGGGTAAGGTGAGCCCATAATGATGGAGAGCATTGTCGTTAATGTTATTATTATGTGAGGTAAAGTTTTGCAGACAGACGCCATGCGTCAAAAGTGCAGTTAAGCGTCTGGGGAGAATGATGGAATGGAAGAGATCAGTCAAACGTAAGAACCTGTCTTAGGAATTGTCGGTCGTAGCCAACCCCCAAAAAATGTGCTTTGTTAAGCGGAAGGTCTCGAGATGGGGTTTTGAGATTGGAAGGCTACCATAGCTTTAATAAGATAAGATAAGATAAGATAAGATAAGATAAGATAATATATTGGTCTGATGGCAGTAAACAGGTACACACGTTAATAATAATAGTCCAATACTACTAATATGAGATCAAGACAGAACAAAAGTAATGACACCTCCGGATACATTCATTCTCCTAGAAACGCGAGATACAGAAAGTTCACGATCAACGTCATAGCAACTGTATGTCTTGCTGGCAAAAACGATGGCGTACGAGTTGCTTCATTTATAGCATTCATTGTCCTTACACTGTGCAAAGATAATTGCAAAAGATTGAAGATCTTAATGCCTTGCACGACTGTGCAGGAACGTCTCAGAATCATCAGGTTTTATAAAGAGAGTCTTGGGGCATATCGTGCCAGTTGCAAATCGTAACCAAATCCCCAAAGACCAGTACGGATCTTTTGGGCGACCCGGTGGGCACAAAAGAGGAAGCCCCACAGAGGATACATCTTTCCATCGACGATGTGGAGGAGGGGAAGATGGAAGGGACAATTCGGACTTATCAGTAGCCAATATATACCATAGTATAATAAATAAAGTTTTACAAAATAAACTAATAATCGAATGAATACCAGGCAGGAGACAGAAAGAGTTAAAAGCAAGCAAGGGATGAGAGGGGAGGAGTTCAGACAACATGCAAAAGTGCACCAGTTTGGATTGTAGTGGATTCCAAGCGGCAGCAAGAAATAGTAATAGACAGAAATAAATTGGCCAGAAAAATTATATCTGTGGTGCCACCAATGGCCTAGGTAATGAGATGAGTGAGGTATGGTGAATGAAAACCTCATAGTGTAGTGATGCTTTCACGTAGAATGTCTGATGCCGTGCACCTGTTTATAGATAACATACAGACATGAAACATACAGATGGTGAAACTGATCCAGTCAGGCTCTTGTACATGAAAAAATATCAAGTGGTTCAGCTGACGGGTTTGTACGTCAGCAATGTCTGGGCCGTTGGAAGGCAGCGTGGTGAAGTTTAGGTCAAAGCACTGCAAAACGTCGGAATTCATGCGGTCTAATAATATATTTAGCAAGGTCGCGTTTTGCTATCACATCAACCCGAAATAGCATATATCCGCCTATTTCGGTGCTGTCTGATGTTTCCAAGAAATCAGCAGTTTGATCCCAAACGGTACCAAATGCATTTTGACTCGACCAAAATGCACCGGCAAAGTCAAGCTCCTATACTTTCAGGGTACTAAAATGCCAATTCTCGTACAGTATAGTTAGGCTCTATTCAGTTTAGACAGTTTAGACAAACGTCCTAAGACAAGAAAATTATTTCAGCAAGTCATGACCAGTCTTAATTCCAAAACTTTCGCCATTTGAAGTAAACCCAAACATACATTTCTCTAACAAGCATGCAGCTAATGACGAGATATATGCGTGGCCAAATTGTTGAGCAGAACAGCAAAACGGGAGGACATGTTGGAGTTAAAATGGTCCAGTATGTATAGCTCAGTCTTTATAGAATTCGGAGGAAACTGTCTAATCGTTTGCGTGACAAGGTTACTTTTTTCTCCTAAGATTTTCTGCTTCCTCGCTGTTCCCAAGAAAAACACAGCTCCAGTATGTTAGATAGCGAACAACCTTAATAATCGGAAACTGACAGTGCTGTTTGTTTAACTGCACGTATGAACGATAATGCTGTGTAAATATGTCTGGTTAACTTCTGGGTTTTTTGTTAAGGTCTAATCACCCTTAATACTTTATATATATAATATACATACATACATATGGAAGAAATCTAGATCTAATTCAATGTTCGCAGATGTGGCCAAGACCTATGGATGAATGCTCCCATTTTGTGCACTATAAGCGTCTTCCTCCCACAGCTTCCGGGTTTAGAAGACAACGCCATCTCTCTCTCTCTGTCTCTCTCCTTCTCTCTCTCTCTCTCTTTCTCTCTCTCCCTCTGTGTGTGTGTGTGTGTGTGTGTGTGTGTGTGTGTGTGTGTGTGTGTGTGTGTGTGTGTGTGTGTGTGTGTGCGCGCGCGCCTGCAAACGTTTAAATATAGTTCGAGGAAGCAATCCGAAACAAGGAAAAAAGGAGATATAAATGAAATAAGAGGGGTGAATTTTATGGAGGATCGCATGCTCAAGGAGAAAACCCGATGATATTAGAGGGGCGTAAGGACCCAAATAGCCTGCTCGATATCTTTTTTTTTTTTTTTGGTTCCCTTTCAGGCCTGGGGTGTAATAATGGCTGGCGGGACAGAAAGAAAAAAAAAAAGGAGAAAGACTTTCTTAAGCGATTTGATGAGGGAAATGAAAAATTATTCCCATATTGCAGTGATAGAAATGGACCTCCCACGGGCCACCAGGCAGGGCGATCGACAGGATCAAAGTGCCTGGTGTTTCAATCAAGAGAGAATGAAGAAAGTAGAGGAGGACAGGACTCAAAAATGGGAACACATTTTTCCCTCCAAATCCCCTTAAAGTCTTCTTCCCTCATCATTCTGGAACTGTAATCGCAACTTCATGATAGCTTAAACAACTGGTTGCAGTTAAGTGGACCACATAGTTGAACATTAAAGCAAACGATGTAGTTTAGCCAGGCTGACTGTCTGAAATGAATATGATGTGTATACTGGAAAATACTGCGATGTAGCGAAAAGTGCTGTTAAGCACACTGCGCTAAAGAGAGATTGCTGCATATTCCCTCACTTCCATCATGACTACAGATCAGGGTACTATGTGTAGTTATTGCCTTATAGAAGGCCCCTCCAACAAAACGGAGGCCATATTCTAACTAAAAATAGGTTCATTCACATGATTCGATTCATTCTATATAGTCTGGACACTTGATATTATGTCTTTCTATTGTGGGGAAAAACTCATACTAGGCATTCAAACTGCAAGGAAACAAAAATAGGTCAATAACCTCTTCTTCCCGGAGGCGTTGGATGTGAAATGAAAATTTATTTAATAGCATCAAAAAGTTAATGCCACCATCTGCATCGATTTTTTTTGGGGGGGGGGGGGGNTGGGGGGAGGGGGGGTTAACCGAAAGAATTGCATGGAGATCTAAATCCTTCATGTTGACACAGAAAAAATCAAAACAAACCAGGAATGTGCACAGCCATTTTACGAGAACGAAGAGGAACAGATCTAGCCTCTCATAAGTTTGATCCATTTAGAAATTATCCGCTGTTCTGAACAAAATTCTACAAAAATATTTGTATGATTTCTTTGTGCAATACGGCCTGAAATGTTTAAACCTGAAATAACACGCCTTATACTGTGTCATTTTATGAGTCGCGGTGCTTCACAGACATTGGAGAGCTATAGGGTATTCCTGAACCAGTTTTAGCTGTGTTATACAGTAGGTGATAGTAGTGATCAGGATTTGATTAAAACCGAACCCTCACTGCGAAGTTTTCCTGAGCTATGAGATAACTGGCACCTATTACCATTTCTTCTCTCGGCCCTATAAATGAAATGTATTAATCTACAACTTCTTCTGTGATTTCAGATTTTTTTTTCCCATCGAGGTCAAAGTACTTCCATTGCCCAATCTTTTAAGAGGGAAAAACGAGGGGTTAAAATTTTTTCACGTAATTATCTTTCAAAAAGAGTCGCCTCTCTTTCTGACCTCATCCCCCCCTTTGTCATCAGGCTGGTTTTGACGGCGTTCTAATACATCGGCCTAACATGCTTTATATTTAAATTTATCATTATAAAGTGTACCTTGAAACTTTAAAATTGGATGCTGTATTTAGATAACAAGTCTTTTTACCTGACAGGGCCCTTAATCTTGGGTACTTTATATATGAGCGGATTAATAGGAATGTACACAGTCAGTGATTTGGCCTATGAATGGGTGCTAGAAACCATGAGCTCTTCGGTCTTAATCGAGATTTGAATCAGTCCATAATACCATTGACAAGGATATCATGTCGCATTTAACAATCATGTACGGAAATCACTATTTAAATAATTACTAGGCCTACATATTTATCAACTATTCACTTTTTAAACACTGGAAATCAGCTGTAATGCCCATGAATACTGTCGTCTATCACTGGGTCAAATGAGGAGTTCCACACAAGTACTTAGATCGCTGGGTTCTTGTTGCACTACCTTTGAATGTATGGAAATCGGATACTCCCGGTGAGCACACATAATTATTACGATGGCGAGGAGTTACGTTTGTCGGCTTTGGTGCACATGCGGTGAATACGATTTAAGTGTTGTAAACTTTTTTGACTGCCCATAAATGTAGTGCAGTCGGTGAAGTAGGTTCAGTTATATTACATATCGCCACGCTCATTCCACATTTGCCTAAGTCATCTTTTGGATGGTTTGAGTTATTAGTATAACTAAAATCTTTCATTTATCTACTTTTTTTCTATTAAAACAAATAAAGAGTTTTAATCGTTATTATATTTCACTGTTAGAGCTTAATCACATCTGCCTCAGTGTTTTGCTTTAGGCAACAGAGTGAGAGCGCTGAGTTTCTCAAACGCTCAAAAGATAACTTAGGCAAATGAGGAATAAGCGTGACGATCTTACGTAAGCTGTAGAATTCCTCGCAGATATCTCATGTGGACATGGGATGTGGAGTTGCTTGCGATTATCTCATGACTGGGTTAAGGAAAGATATCTCATACTAAAAATAGCTTGTTAACATGAAAGGTGTGTGAGTAGGAACAATATCATGGGAAGACTCGGATATTACGTCGCTCATAATCGCCCTATACTCTCAACGATCTTTCTTCCTAGTGCACACGAACGGAGGACGACGAACTGTCCCTCTATATAGGAGCCCAAAGACAAACCCTCAATAGGGTGACGATCGTTTATTCGGATGCTGCCCCGCTATTCGGGCAGGAAATAATGATGTCCTTCAGCGATCAAAATAGGAACAGAGTTTCTATTTCCTTCCCTTTCTCAGCGACAGGATTTCTTTATGAGTTCAATATGCTCTTGAAAACTGCATTAAATGCTCACGGGCTGTTTGTGGAGTAATTTCCGATTCTCGCTGTCTTTCATGCAAGGGAGTGGAAGTGTTAAAGAGAGTTACGTTTACGAGATGGGTTGACAAGCTGCTCTGTTTGTAAGTGTGTTTGTATCTAGCAATGAGTGGATGCTCTTAACTGGAAAGTGATAGGTGATTGTCAAGGTCTTTAGCACTACAGTAAAACATCTGTAATGGGGAGTGAAGCACGCTCTAGGACACACAGTGGACCGTCGAATTCACCAACAGAGCAAATTAAAAGACAGATGATGACAGATAATGAAGAAGAAGAATAAGGAAGAGGAGGAGGAAGGGAAGAAGAAGAAGATAATGAGATGAAGAAGAGATGATTTTGCTGTAAGGGTCAAAGATAACACTAAAGCAGATTACTGCATATTCTTTTCTGATTTTGTTAAACGAATAGGAACTGTGAGGTCTATAATCACAATATTGCTGAATGTGACCATATGCGCAGAACAGCTGTAGGCCAACTTAATTATTTTTTTTTATTTAAAGTACATCTTACATTAAACTTTTCCATTAAAATATCAACTCGAAAAATTTAGTGATGTCCTCTTTCTTTCTCTCCCCTTTCATATTTCTTGCATCCACACACAGAGGTCGTCCGGGAAAGGATGGCAAATAATGGGATTGTGTCTTTTTCATTTTATTTCGGTGCGGAGTCTTGACTGTTTTCACAAGCATGTCTTTTCTTGGCAGGCATTTCGAAAGGTCAAGATGGACATTTCTGGCTCAGACAAGTTCAAGAACGAGGGGAGGATCTGTTTACAAGTGGCATGAGTCTAAACAGGACCATCTAGCCCTTGAAGACGTTCAAAAAAGAAAAAAGAAAAAACTGACATCTTAGCTCAAGCTTTTCGAGACCTTACCGTACTTTCAATGAATTTAAACTTTGGAATACACTTAGTGTACAAATAAAATGGAACTAGGGGTTATTAGCATCCATTATTGTTGTTGTTGTGTTTTTTTTCTTAATTTTGGCCGTATAAGTGAATTTTCTGATAATTCTTTTTTCATCTGGAGGGTAATGTACTTCCAAAACCCTATCGTTTAAGGGGAAGAAAAAAAAAACTTTCTTTACACCTTGACACTGGCTGGCAGAACCCCAAAAATGGAGGATTATGTACGACATTTGAACCATAACTAGGTGCATGAAACCTAGGTGGTCCGTAGGGCTCCACCAAGCTGTTATGTACAGTCAGCTCCTCAGGAACATCGGAAAAATAGTTGCGAAGTTGCGATTAAAAGCTGTTGAGACTACCCAGTGACTTTTATATATATAGAAACATAGCATCTTGTAATGGGGAAGGTATTGTGACTAAGTGGAAGTTGTGATTGAGCGGATTGCGATGAAATAGAGACGACTGGATCTCATTTTCAGAGTACATGAGAAAAACAACTAGAGATAGCTGTAACTTCATGTCTCATGGTGTCATAACTGGGACAGCCAACCAGTGATAGCGTTCAGAAAGCATATTATCCCCACCAATTTTCGCAACATGCTCAACATGCAGTTGGCTCGCAAATCCACAGGAGCTCCGAGATATTAGGGTAAAGCGAACCAAGAGATGAAAGGTGTATGCTAACGACTTTCTCTACGTTTTTGTTTTTTTTGCAAAGCGTTGCAATAACGCGAGAAGTGCTATAAAAGGAGCTTGAGATTAAACAGAGACGACTGTCGTTCATTAGTTTTGAAGCTGTGAAATGGGAATGTCCGTATTTCATCTCACTAATGGTGACAATAACCCGAATGCCGAGGTTTATCTTGCGTTTGAACTGTGGCCTTAGAAATTACTTTCCAAGTGGCTACGCCGATTTTCGCTAAATGCACTCAGATGTTTCGGATTCCAGAGATAAACTATATGTCTTGAAGCCAGTCAAAATGAGGTTTATGTCGCTAGACCAGGAATTGAGATACAGGTTGTGATTGGGCCGTCCAGTAGCGAATTCTTGTTTGTTGTGGAAATCGAGGGTAAGATCATTTCTCTACATAGAAATCTTGATATTATGGGCAAATTGTCAATAACTGTGGACATATTTTGAGTTTTTGTGAGGCATTTTAGAATAGTTTTATAATATATAACTGTTCTTCAGTCGCGATCTTCTCAATTTTTTCCACTGCAAGGGGGCTAACCCCTTGCCATTTCAGATAGCTACATCTCGTACCAGAGTAACGCTAGATCGTTGGTTTTTGTTTTTTTTCTAACCAAATGAAAGGTCATACATAGATCTTTCATGTCATACCAATAACTTGATTCAGCCAAATAACGACTTAAGCCTTTTTTTGACTGAGTGCAAGGCATTAAGCGTGAGCATTATTAGACTCGGCGCACTCTACCAGAGATCCGAGTGTGAGAAACTAAAAGAAAAATGGGGCGAAGTGAAGCCATGGAGATGTTATGACATTCGTGGGCGTTAGAATAGCCTCCAGCAATGCGCCTCTTGAACCGTCTCCTCACCATCCCTCAACTCGAAAAGGCCATCGTCTTTCTTTGTTGTATCTTTCTTTCTTTCATTTGTTCCTTCTTTCGTTTTGTTTTCCTTACTTCCTCCTCAAAATTCTTTCGCTACCTTTCTTAGGTTATATTTGAATAAAACGAAATTTCAATTTCCAGTTCTCAGTGGATCTATTTTTATTGTAGAATTAGGGTTGCATACCTCACCAGCCTGATTATTAATATATATAGGAATTCTCAATGCGGGTTGGGGAGGGAAGGTGCGGGGCATGCTAACAAAATAAAGAAGGCACCCGACGCTAGCATGGGGTATCCGAGTGGCACCTTTTTATGGGGTGCACAAGTTCCCCAAGCCTCTCCTATATACGCCACTGACATAGGGTATTTAGTGCCAAAGATAGAAGGGCAGGACAGACTGACATACAGTCAGTCAGGCACAGTCATTCAGGAATGTCTCAGGAATAAGCTGGCATCTTAATGAAGACTTACGCACAGAGGAACTCAGGTAAAGTATTAGACAAATGGATCGTGGCACCACACAAGCGACACATATAAAAGAACAGAATCGTTCTTGACGACGTATAACGTATTTCGTCAGTCAGTCAGTCAGTCAGTCAGTCGATCACTCATTCACTCACTCACTTACTCACTCACTCACTCATTCACTCACTCACTTACTTACATCTGAGTGCATTTCACATATGTAAATTTTGGTATCATTCTACATAAAGAACTTTAAGCCAGTCTTGATAACAGTATCGGGAGTCTTGTACATGCACGAAAAACTTGACCGTAATACGTTTGAACTCAGCCGTGTTTCGCTTTTATAAATCTCATTTATATATTTATATATTAATCTCAGTTATACGTCAGTGCAGAGGCAATAAAACCTCAGTCTCTGAGAGGCTGAAATTGGAATCAAGAGGAGTGACATAATAAGCATGCTAGGGGCAAAGTGGTTGCTGAGGTGGGAGGACAACCTCTACGGCGTTGGCACAGTTATATGGAAATAGCAGATAGCTAGGGTTCAGTCAAGGTAGCTTGAAATTTGAGAGGGGGTGAGGTTAAAGATGGCTTATCTACGCCTCTGACTGAGAAAGATTAATACTCCAAACGAAGATGTGAAATGAGAAATCTTGAGAGAAGAAATAAATTACTCATCTAAAGCTATAGCTTAAACCTTGATTCATCGTTTTTATCTGTAAGGGGGGAAAAGATAGAGAATTAAACATGCCAAAACAGTGGCGAAGACATTTATACTAACCTGCTTTTCAGAGTGCATGAACTTTAGGAATTTACGTCATAGGGATGATGTGAGAATATTACGTAAGAAGTGAGCGAGCGAGTGAGTGAGTGAGTGAGTGAGTGAGTGAGTGAGTGAGTGAGTGAGTGAGTGACTGTCTGAATGACTGACTGACTGACTGACTGACTGATTGACTGACTGACTGCTCGCCTGTGTGAGTCTGTCAGAGAGCCTTAGACGGAGGAAGCAAACGGGGGAAGAAGTCCATGTCAGTCAGTCAGTTTAGTCTGCCAGTCTGTCAGATTGAAAATAGACCAGAATGCAAGAAGCGACGACAGTTTAAGGATGAAAAAGTGAGAACGAAAGATGGAGAGAAAGAAATACTTATTGAATAAAGAAAGCATAATATTCAGTTTTTGTTGTCAGCTGGCAGAGGGATGAAGTTCCTAATTTTCTCTTTCACTTCCTGATTAGATCTAATGACTACACTTTAATCGAGTCTAGACAATTTCCGCAGCTGCACCCTCCCTCACCCTTTCACTCCTTCCTTTAATTTCATGTAGCTGCCTTCCGTAACGACCACATGTCAATCTTCTACGTATCGTTCCATTACATAATATGTATTAAAACTGTGTAATAAGAAGTAAGAAATTAATGGAATAAACGTGTGAATTGAAATTACAAACGTGAGCACTGACGAAATGCATAGAACTAGATGCAGTATGGTGAAAGAGAGAGAGGGTGATAGAGAAAGAGGGTATGTGAGTGTGTAGGGACGGAAGGAAGCGTGTATGTGTGGGAGTGTGGGTGGAGTGGGAAAGTCGGTGGGTGGGTGTGAGTGAAGGAGAAAGAAATAGATCATGAGTGAGCGAGAGAGTAGAGCAACAGACGAGAGAGAATTGGAGACAGACAGACAGACAGACAGACAGACAGACAGACAGACAGGCAGGCAGGCAGGCAGGCAGGCAGGCAGGCAGACAGACAGACAGACAGACAGACAGACAGACAGACAGACAGACAGACAGACGAGTAGCGACAGAGAATATTTTTGTTATATTCTTATGCTTACAGTTTTTTGTATAAATGTATTGTGTTTGACCACTGACCCAAATAAAATGAACTTGAAACTTGTATCCCTGTCTTCTTTCAATATCCACAGTCTCTCTCACCACTCTCACCCACTCTCTCTCTCTCTCTCTCTCTCTCTCTCTCTCTCTCTCTCTCTCTCTCTCTCTCTCTCTCTCTCTCTCTCTCTCTCTCTCTCTCTCTTTGTACTCTCGCCCCTCATTTAGTTTCCATTTGCGTTGCCACTGATTTTCACTGTTACCATTTTCCTGTAGGTAGTTCCTCTGTGTGAATATATAACGCCGTATTTCCACATGGACGACATTCGAAGGAAACACCGGGTCCTCAGCTGCCTGTTTTGTTAATGCAAAAGATGTAAATCCACATTGTTGCATACTCAGCTTTTTTTTATTTTTTTTAACTCGCACAGAATTCCAGGATCTGTCATCGGTACCAGATAAAAAAAAACAACAAAATTACTTATAAACAAAAAATTGCATTTTGACCTAATTTTGACTGAATTTGTAGAATAAGATGTTACACCATAGCATGAAGGTGATGAAAACAGGAAACATTTAATATTATTTTGTTTCGAGTTTTTCTTGACATTGGGCCAACGAGCGTGCGTTTTGTTTCGTTTTATTTTGTTTTGCTCTGTTTTGCTTTGTTTTGTTTTGTTGTTCTTGTTGGGTTGTTTTTTTTTTACGAAATAATGTTGCTGTTTGGCGCTGCAGTTTATTTTATAAACATTTGGTTTTTTTTGAAAGCAGCCTGATGAAGGAGGTCAGGCCACGTTAAATTCAACACAAGCTTAGGTAATGTCAGACTAACAGGTGGGCGAGACAGCTGTTGATGGGAGAACATGCGAAGTGGATGGGTGGTAAAGCAGATAGACAGACAGACAGACAGACAGCAGACAGATGTGCAGGCAGACACACAAACACACACACACACACACATACACACACACACATACACACACATACACACATACACACAGGTATACAGACACACATACATACAGGCAGACAGACAGACAGGCAACCAGGCAGAAAAAAAGGCACGCAAGCAGCAGACAGACAGACAGACTGGCACACAGACAGGCAAGCAACCAATCATAAAAAAGGCAGGCAAGCAAGCAAGCAGACAGACAAACAGACAGAGACAGACACGCACACACACAGACAGGCAGATAGACAGATGTACAGTCAAGCAGACTGACAGAAAAATAGACAGATGGATTGACAGCGGCTATGACGTAACCAAACGAGAAGTAGATCTGGGCAGACAAGAGTCAAACGGAAAATGGAAAAGATGAACAGAGAAGCGAAAAGATGACGAGAAAAGCGAAGAGGGGTGTGGATAGACAGATCGTCACAAAGAATGAGAAAAGAGGAAGAAGAAAACACCTGGTTGTGAAACTTAATAAAAACACGTCTAAAATATATATTTCTTTCCAAAAAATGTATGTTTAACAAACTTCATAAAAGTCAGAAATTCTTAATAAATTCTTAATTCTGAAAAGTTGTAAAACTTAAAAATCCCCATTGGTTCGTGAGTATAAAAGAGAGAAAGAAAGAAAGAAAGAAAGAAAGAAAGAAAGAAAGAAAGAAAGAAAGAAAGAAAGAAAGAAAGAAAGAGGGAAGAATGAATGCGACAGAGAAAAGATAAGAACCATAACTCATCAGCAAGTAAACTTCAAATCAGTGACGTAAATCACAAATCATAGGCAAAAAATATATGAGTAAATCACCTGCTTCATAAATCATATTTTTATGGAAATAAAAGTGAGCAAATAACCAGCCTCGTTAACTGGATGTGAATGGCCACATAAATAATAATTTAAAAAATGTAAGGAAATGACCAACCTCATAAATCAGAAGTAAATAAAATTATATAAAACATTACCTCTGTAAGTTAATAAAATATAGGTTTGTTACGTTATAAATCATACGTTGCTATAAGTACATAAAATATATGTCTTTCACTTCATAGATTACAAGTAAATACAAATACAATAATATTATAAAGTATCAATGACCTATGTCATAAATCATAAAAGGGCATGTAAATGATTGACAGTATAAGTAAATTACCTACCTGCATCAGATGAAACAAGACCATAAATCACATCCACTAAGTCCAGTACTTAAAAAAAAAATTGAGGGGGAAAGTATCGTCTCCAGCCCACCTATAATGGTAGCCAGTGCTAAATCCCTGCGAAAAAGCGGTCGGCGGGGGTTACTCGCAGAGATTTAAATCGGCCGTAAACTGATTTTTCTATCTCCCCATGGCCCACCGCCGAATGTCCACCGACAACTCCGCACCCGCAAGACGGCAGTTTCGCCTGGGGTGGTAGCGGAGGGCGAGATCGTGTTCTGAATATCGATATATTCGATACTCGGTACTTTGGATACTGTATCGAAATATTTTGGTCCGATATTTCGATGGCATTTTGTGCCTGTTTTTTACGTACATATTGGAAAATGACATAGAATAGTACTTTATGTACTCGAATCCATTCCTTATTCGTTGACAATAAATCAGTTCCTTTATGTCTCTGTATTAAACTTACCACACGATCTCGAAAACGTCATGATCTCCAATTTTTCAGCAGATGCCCTGACATTTTCACTCCTAAGGGTTTTAACTGTATTGTTGTTCTATTGTACTGGTCTACTAAGTCTGCACTTCGTAAACTGTGCAGGTTTCCGTAAAATTTATATGAATTCAAAACAAAAGAGTGTGGTAACAATGAGATGGCGTGAACCAGAATAATGTTAGAATAAAGCACAATGGTTCAAGGTCACATTGACTGTGTCCTCTATTATGCTATGCCTAACCAAAGAACCTGGAAAGGTAGATCTAATTTAGTTTCCTAACTCTTACTTTTAATAGCAATCCTAGCGGCAGCAACTTCCGCTTAACCAAACTGTTTTCCACACAACAGAAGTCTAAACGCCTATATAAAAGCAACTGGATGATCGCTGCTCCCTTCAATCGCAACTTTGTCCATGCCCGTGAGAAGCTGCGATTAAGCAAACTTGACAATACCTGAACCAGCCACAATAAACTAGTAACATAACGCCATTTAAACAGTCCCCATAACGAGATCCATCTCCGTACTGACGAAGGTATCAAAAACCTTACAATGATTCTCAGTTGCACTGGGTATCAGAATCGAAACAGAATGAATACTTTCAATACCTGGAACTTGAATGTCGAGTATCGCGATATTTGAGACTTCAGATACCTGGCCCATCACTACAGGGTGGTAGACTAGTGGTGCGTCAAATATACCGCAATAAAAATCTCTCCGCACTTTCCCCCGCCCTCAGAATTGTCGTAGATTTGATAGACCGTGGATTTTCTCACGCGTAAACCTCTCTCGCCGTGCCGAGGTAAAAACGAGAGGCTGACGAGGTGAGATGCTACCGAAAGGTGTGCATTACTCTCAGAGGCGGCGTTTCATTACGGGCTGGTAGGGCTAGACCCCAAGGTCTTCAAAGAAGAGATAATAATGCATCTTTTAATGCATATTTTTACACACTTTTTATTCATAATCATACCAGTGAGTTAGAGATCCGAAATGTAAAAATCATCCGTAGTCGATATCTCAGTCTAACTGACACAAGGCAGATGGTGAGGATACGAATAAGTTTATTTGTCCGCAAAGGAACATTTCTTTATTACAGTGGAAAGGGAGTGAGAAACGTATATAACTTGCGGCACCAATATATTTTTTTTAAAAACACATACATACAGCCATACTCACATATACAGAGCGAGACAGTGAGAGAGATGGAGAGAATAGGGGAGAAAGGAAAGGAAAGAGAGGAAAAAAGAACAAGTGAGGCGGAAGGATAATATGTACATTTTCACTAAGACACAAATACTAGTGCAAAGACAAGCGAGTAGGCGGTTGAATAAGCGATGTAAATTCAGATTTATCTACAATCGATTTAGCTGAATCGCAACAACATGGGAGCCCAAAACAAGTTGCGTTTAAGTGGGAGTGTGATTAAGCGACCGGATAAGGAGACAGATCGACAGTGGCAGTGGTAGTGGTGGTGGTGAGGATGATGATAGCTAAAAAGATGGTAATTATAATATTGTTGCACGGGAAGAATGGTATATTGACGGCGTATCTTTTGCTCGTGAGTAGTCATCACAGAAACACTTTCTGATGGTGTACAACGTAATTTGCGTTTAAGCAAAAAATGCAATTAAAGGAACTGCGAGTATGCGGAGTCAATTGTACCTGGCCTATATCTTGGACGGATATTGACGATCATCCCATTATGAGATACCCCTACAAGAATTTGGTCAAGAACTTGGACACTCTGCCAGATGGATCTTTTGATGGGCAATTTCGCTCGCCTCTGTTTGGTCTGTAGGCGGAAGGGGGACATAGATTTTTACCTCCAGGGTTTTAGTTACCAACAGCTGGCCAGGTCAGGGGCGGGGGACGGAGAGGGGGGGGGAGATGTAAAAGGCAAAGGGTATGTGTTCAAAATAATAAAAATGTGCTTCTCAGGCTCTGAATGCCGCCTATGACAGTACAACCTCACGACCTTTAATTTCAATGGGCTGAATAAAAAAAAAAACTGAGCTCGTCAGACATTTGAGTCTGTGAGTTTTTTTGGGTTGTTTTTTTTAACCCAAGTCTTGACGTGAAGTTGATGTAGTTGTAGTAGTAGTAGTGGTAGAAGTAGTAGTAGTAGTAGTAGTAGTAGTAGTAGTAGTGGTCGTAATAGTAGTAGTATCTGCAGCAGCAGTAGATGTAATAAAGAGGAATTCCGAATGAGAGACCCATCTAACCGGAACTCTTGCCGATTAACACAACCTAAACTCTACCCTTGACCCTGCTCCTCTAACCATTAATCCCAGCCCTAACGCCAATCGAAATAGGAGATTCAGTCAATGCGAGTCCCTGACCCTAATGTCCGTCGAGACAGGAGCATCAGGTGTGAGCTCCATTCAGAGTTTATCTCTAATAATAGAAATGAGGTTTATAAGACATCCAGGCTAATGCCCGTTCATGCGACTCACACTATTATTACCCAGGCAGGCCTAATCACTCTAGAACTTTGTCTTGGGGAACATTCGGTGCCGCTACTATGTACAGGTGCTGATTACTAGCATTCTGACAATACCTTTCACTGCCTACAGCCAAGTACCTATTTTACAGATAGGTAAATTGTGAATGAATTGCTTTCCCAAGGCACCTACAACATGACTTGATCGAGAATAGAATCCGCGACCTTTAGGTTACAGAAGTCTAATCCGATTTCCCTCTTTAACTGTTTTCTCTGCTGTCACTTACAAGAAACTCCTCAATCTCTTAGTCCTCTTTAAAGTTTGCAGTATTCAAAGAGCTTATATAAAATGATGTTTAAAATACAGGTCATTCATTTCGTTTTCAAGCTACGAACCGATATATCGAAAGGTGTAAACAAACCAACTAGTTTCCTAAACTACAAAACAAATGCTTCGCACAGAAGGCCACACCGAAACCGAAGTGAGCGACCCAAACTTCAGGATTAGTTTACACAATTTTGAGAGAATGCAAACTTATTCTCAGATAGGTTCACAAATCTAGGGTCCATTCTCCATTTTTACTGTCTTCCTCAGGTATATGAAAACATGCTATTTTCATCCAATTAGAGGTCTGTAACTTTTAGAGCGTAAGTCCGACGCCATAATCATTCATCCACGCTGCTTCACCAATAAATTATCTTTTCTACCACCACTTTAGCCTTCGTACAAATTATAACTAATTCCAGAACCACATAGCCTTTAATATTTTGCAACGTTCAATGAATTTATAAAAAGTGCTGCATAAACAAAGAATATCACTGGTGTCAAACCCTATCCAAGAAGTAATAGCTAGTTATAGTAATGTCCTGATCAAAATTTCGGGTCACGGATCTTGGGTGTTTCTAGGATCTATTTAAGTTTTCGAAACTTACAGCACAAGCAAGGTCCCTCTTGTCTATACTTCAACCTTGCGGGGAGACAACTGGAGGAGGTTTATGGTGTGCCTGAAACGAAAAAGGGCTTGTCTAATGCAGTAACAGAGCTGCGTTTGTCTGGTCCCAATAGTTTGACAAAATAGCAAGCCACATCTCTTTCTCAGCAAAGGACGTATCAATTTCTAGGCAAGCCAAGATGGCTGCGACTAATGCAGAAGAGACAGAAAATAATGCATTGACTGCCTCATCCATTAGCATACGTATCACCATTGATTCTTGTCATATCCTTCTCCGAAACAAGGCCATTAACAAGACATTCCAATAACTAATTTGAAACCGTTGATGGTTGCCGTCATGTTGCTGAGCTTTTTCTTCCTGAGTTGACAAAACACGTCATAATTTTCTAACAAACCTGCAGTAGGTGTGCGTCCTTCCTTATTGTGACTGGTGCGCACCAACCAAACACGTACCCTTTGCTGAGTGATAATTGCCCACGGAATACGAGGACAGTCTCTTTGGTAATGCCACATGGACAAAGCTAACGTGGCCCAGATTCAGTCCTCCTTAGTCCTCTACCTGTGCGTACACAAGATGGCACCTACTATTCTTCCAACACAGAGAAGAAATGATCACTTTTCCAGCATCTCTACTAGATCTAGTGAGTAAACGGGTCTAGACAGAGGTAATCAAGGATTTGGGTGAAGAAGACTATTATTGGGATCTACGTACTCGATTACTTTTTGTCCGGGCCAAGTTGGTTCTAAGCGCGTACTCAGATGAAATCAATCAATGTCGACGAAATCAGAGGACAGACAGCCAGTCAGATCCTGTTGTTTTACAGAGACATATAATATCAAACATTTCTTACACGTTGGCTTGGCTTGGGTGTGTGTGTGTGTGTGTGTGTGTGTGTGTGTGTGTGTGGTGTGTGTGTGTGTGTGTGTGTGTGTGTGTGTGTGTGTGTGTGTGTGTGTATCTGTATGTAATCATTGCTTTCTAAACTTACTCACAGTTCATCGGTGGTCGCACTACTTAAGCCTTAACTTTCGCTTACCTGTTCGGTTCTCTATTACTTTTCAGTGCTACCTGCCTGATAGTATTTCACCTTCTCCCATAACTACCCCACCCCCTTCTTCATAATATACTTTTTGCATTTATATTTAGGTAATGTAAATCATCACAAGAGGCTTTATTTTGACTGATGGAGGAATGAAATGAAAGATCTACCCGAAAAACAAACACATAAGAAAGTAAACATACAGATAAAGAAAGCGTCTATGAGCTTCTTGATTCCAGACCCTCTGATTTCTGGGATGCTGAGATACGATGTGACGCTCACAGCCATCAAAGTTGCTATTTCCGACTCATGAGGCCGTTCTGACGTCAAAATCTTTGGCGCATGCGGGAACATTAAAGTAGAGGTTCTCAAAGTTTTTTGCCCTCCTAGCCTCTAATGTAACTTTTTTTTTTTTTTTGGTTTGTTTCTTCCTTTCAGCCTGCTTAAAAAGGAGATTTCCAAATGTTAGTGCGGACGTGGGGTTAGAAGTGCCACAATTGTTTTTGAATCTGCCAGCACTTTTAATAGGTTGTCTTTTAGCTAGATTTTTCTGCTGGCAATAGCTCTGTAGAACAGATTAGAAGGACAGCATGCTTTTGATTTCTCCGATGAAAATAACTCGTTAAATGAAAGCAGAGCAGATTATAGTGATAAAAAAAAAAGAGTTGAAGAGTTCTAGAAATGAATCAGGATGAGTGGGTTTATCTGAAAGGGCATCTTTGTTGTGATATTAAATGGGTTGAATTTGAACTCTTTTACAGCTAAAGGTGCCTGCCAAGCTTCGCGGAGTACATTTTCATGCAGACAATTCAAATCATAGCTGCACTATGCTGATACATTATTTTAAGTAACTAAAGAGCATAAAACCATGAATCTAACTGGACAGTGTTATTTAGTATTATAGAGCTCGTTTGTGCCCTGGCTGTTTATATGGTTATAATGTGTAGTGTAAGACATTTATGAAGACTGCAGCTGTTAACTGTAGGCCTCCATTTTCTCTAAATTCTCTAACTAGACGAAATATGAAGCCAATTCATTACGGTCGTTATAGCCGAAAAGTTCACCGACTGACTCATTTATCTGCTACAATAGAACTTTGCAATAAAGTATGCCGTGGTCATCGGACAAGTTAATTATTATTGAGGTGTTCTTAATGTCGGGGTCCACCTAAATAATATATGATAGAATAGAAATTAATCCACGTAAGCGAAATTTGCACTTAATAAGGAGGTATATTCATTAAATGAGTACATACTATCAAGTTTTCGCTGTAGCTATATTTTATCCCAGCTTCAGCTCCCTGTGTATGAAAAAGCGTGTACCTCAGAACAGTTGATCTGATAAAATGTTACAGAAATCTTGATCAGTGCGAAACTTCACATAAGAACCTGAGGAGAAAATACAGTAAATTCGCTGGTACAGAGAAGCCTTTGTAAGAAAATGGACCAGCTAATTTATATGCACTGAGCGGTGGCTATTCCCAACAGCGGCTGAAATTGTCAGTTATTTTTATGTGCTTGCCCCGGGACAGAACTCCTCTTGTCATAACTGTTGCTCTTTTAGAAAGATTCCGTCGACTCAAGACCTTGTGTTATGTCTACATCTATTCAGTGGGACAGCAAAATTTGATCTAGATTTGGTGTATATTTTGTGTCGTTTTACTGATGTATTTATTTTCGCTGCATGAAAACATCAGATTGAGTGAGACATTGACTGACTGACTGACTGACTGACTGACTGACTGACTGACTGACTGACTGACTGACTGAAAGTGAGCGAGCGAGTGGTTAGGTTGGTAGTCAGGTTTATTTCCGACTGAGAAAATGAATGAACGAGTATGTGAATAAGTAAAAGAGCTGTTGGTTCAGTGAGTGTGTGCGTAAGTAAGTGAAGAAATGTGTGAGTGAATGAATCAGATAATGAGTAATTAATTGAGCGAATGAAACAAATGGCAAATGAAACTATGCCTCATGCAGTTGTTTGCTGCAACATTGATCCACCCTACTCAAGGGACGCCTCGGCTAGTGAACGAAAAAAAAAATATTCAGAACTTTGTATAAGGCTTGGACCGAATCTGTTAGCTTGCCTGAATTACAGTACAGTCAACTCCGCTTAATCGCAACTAGCCGGGAGTACGAAACAGTTGCGGTAAAAAGGGTTACAATTATCCGGTGACTTTCACATAAAAGTATATAATGTAGGAGAAAATCGTGATATTAAGCGGAAGCTGTGATTATCATAATTGCGATTGTCCTGACTCGGCTATGTTAAATTATGTTCACTAAGTTGGAACTTTTATGAAAGGAGTGAGTGAGTGAATGAGTCAGTTAGTGAGTGAGTGAAAGAGACTTTGACTGACTGACTGACTGACTGACTGACTGACTGACTGACTGACTCTGACTGACTGACTGACTGACTGACTGGCAGAGCTTTTCATTTTATGAGGAGACGTGCTTCGGCTGCCACAAAACTAAAGCCTGTGTGAACCAGAGACCGAAGTTCGCCTGATTTCACACGGTTGGACATATCTAATTTTTAAAAAAAGCAAACAAACAAACAAAAACTCGGCTTTAATGATTTGAAGAAGCTGTACAGAATCTGTAGCGATGAAAATAATGAATTCTGAAAATCGTGTTTTTAGTCTCTTTATTTTTGTGTGTGTCTACAGAGGCACTGTAGTAAGCTTAAGTTCAATCCACTTAATCAAGGACATTTACGACACTGATAGGGCTAATGAACAGGACGGAAGTGCGATGGGATTTCAATCAAGGGGGATTGTGGGACGTATTTCATCAAGTGTCAAGAAGAATGGCGGGAGGATAATGGCGGGGAGATGGACGGGATCTATGGATGGCTTCATGTTATAAATGAAAAGTGTTTGGGAGGCCAAGAGGGATGAGCTCGGAGATTCGGAAAAGAAAAAATACCAACATCCCCTAACCCCTATCTAAGATGAAGATGGGTAACAGAAAGTGCACGGTAAGGATGAGGTTTAATGTAGGGAGGGGAAATCTCATGGAACAAATGTAATGTCTTCAGAGACATAATAATATATGTTNTATATATATATATGTATACACACATAAATAATTATTATTTACAAAACATTAATTCACTGAATTTGGGGAAGTAAATAAAGAAAAGTATAACAATTTAACAAATGTAATACATAAAGTTTCTGACTAGCGTCCTTCTTCAAATGTTTTCTTGTATTTGGAAAAAAAGACGTTTTATGCCTATGTCTAACAAGCAATGCCTCATTTGTTTCTTAGCCTTATGTGAATATTAAATAAGAAGCTGGGGCCACCTGTGCAGTATGGTTCCCCTCCCTCGGGTCTCCTCCTGAGGCAAGTCTCAGTTTTTCAATCACACGTTTTATTTTATTGTAGACTAATGTGTGCATATGTGTACTTTACCACCTCGATGCGTTTAAAGCGCAAAGGACTGTGAAGATTAATATTACTTCTCTGTCAAATTAATAATTTTTTTTCCTATTGCGCAGAATCCACATTGAAAAAATGCAAAAAAGAAACAAGAAAAGTTTTTTTTTTTTTTAGTTCCATATCCGCTAGGCACGCGAGTGTATTACGTTCTAGTCTAGTGGTGTCTCTATTACAGCATAGTAACTCCAATGAATAATCAACTAATAGTCAGAACTAACTATTTGATTCAAAGCCACCAAGTGACTGGACTCGACTGAATCTAGACTAATCATTCACAACCAACCAGAGTCTAGACCGGATAAAGGATACCATGTGTGGTCAGAGGCGGTGTGTGGTCCAAATTTTTGGTGGGTGTTAATCAAAATGGCAGGTGCAGGAGCACTCATGGTTTTGTTGATTAAATTAATAAGTGTTTGGATATTGTTGTCTTCTTCCAACTGTTTTCCTCTAATATATCCTCTTACTTCTCTCTCTCTCTCTCTCTTTCTCTCTCTCTCTCTCTCTCTCTCTCTCTCTCTCTCTCTCTCTTTCTTTCTCTATCTCTCTCTTGCATATTATGTCAGCCTTGACGCAGTTTTAAAAATAAATTATAGTAATAATTGCGACGAGTTACTGGCAAACTCCCACTACACGGGCACTTCTAACGTCCACAGACAAATGGTCTTATCTTTGCCAAAACTGCTCTTGAGAAAACCGACTGGGTTTGTTTGTATGTATCTCTTTTTGTTCAACAACAATGTTGCCTAATTTCTGTAGATATCTCAAGGGTATTGCAATTTCTCAAAGATATCTTGATGGGAGATGAGTATAAGCATACAAATCGTGAATATGTAAGATAGTAGTTTTCACTGCAAAACCAACATCAGCTCTTTTGCTAGGAAATATTACATTAGCTGGAAGAAACTCACTGGCTATTGGTCACACATGCGCATGACTATTAATATTACCTCAGCCGTACTCTAAAGGTAAACATTTTTCAAGTCATTTTCCTTCCTTTCAGAGGCCTATTGACTTTAGTTGTGGTTTGTTCTAATGCATTTGTCATTTCTGTGGCCAATTTAAGTTAAATTAAAGCAGCACTGTTTGAGGTCAGTTTCTGGAAAGAGATAGGGCTTGCCAATGAGCTAATCTTTATTTTCTAGAAACAGCTTGAAGCCTCAGCGTGGGGCGACATGGTGTGGGTCAAATGAAGAGACACAGAGGAAAAAAAATCTTATATAAAGAGATAAGTAACTTACCAAACTAATCTATGGTATCTACATTTCTGTTCACGATCCACGTTGCTCTTTAGATGCCAATAACGCCTGCCTTCCTACTAACCCCACCTTCGCCCACTCCGACACACATTCACAGTTGGTCGGTTTTGGTTGGTCGTCTGGTTGGCTGGCTGGCTGGCTGGCTGGCTGGCTGACTGGCTGACTGGCTGGCTGATTGGGTGACTGACTGATTGACTCGTTGGTGACGGAGGGACTACTTGCTTGCTTGCTTGCCTACTTGGTTGGTTGATTGGTTGGTTGGTTGGTGACATTCATGGCCCCTAGAACGAAACACCATGTTCAGAAATTTTTTTTTTTTTAAAAATTATCCTCTGACGAAGATCAGAGAGTCTGATGTAGCTGTACCTCAAGATCCTCCCACACTCCTATCTTAGCACATATACTGTCCTCTGCTTACAGTCAAATTTAACCATGCCTCCTTGTAGTTTACATTACTTATGGCCATGTTCCCTGCCTCCACCACACACGCCCAACAATCCTCACCTCTTCCCTATCACCACTCCCATCCTAACTACACTTCATCATTTTTGTTTCCTTTCTTTGGTCATGTCCATTTTGCATGATGTTCTCCTGTCCAATTTTTAGTGTGTGGCCTCTGTAACGGTGCCTCAATGACGCTAATTGAAGCGTTTCCGGTTCGCCGTCGAGATTTCATTCAGCGTCCACACGCACCAGGACAGGGTGATAAGGATGGGCGATGTCTCGGAGAGATGAACTTCGAATAAGCATCGATAGTTTTCAGTGGAATTCTTCAATGTATCGATACATCGAACTGAGCCCTTGGGATCATTCAGTATTAACGTGCATCCAGTAGTGGAGGGGTGGGATTGGAGAACACTCTAACAAAAGCTTGCAGGGGTCGGTAGGGGCGGAGAGATGATGATGGAGGTAGGGGGTGAACATAGTACTATGTAAATACTGTATATGAGCGCTCCACAAACAAACAAAAAAAAGCATGACCAGAATACAAAGACAATAGGTTTTCCTTGGCGCTTGTATTTACCCGGTTGAGTCTGCACACTACCTCCTTATTTAGATCATGTGCTAGACTATATTGCGGAAGGCATCTTCAATGCGTCAAAGAATGAGCAGTGCCGTGAGCGTGAAGCAAAAACTCCAAAAGAATAAAGTGCACAGAAAGACGATTAGAGCTCCCGCTGAATTTAATGCGCACGAAATTGCACATGTTTGGCGTGCACGGATAATTTTGCAAATGCAGGGGAAGCTATGATAAAGGTTATGTTGTACTTATGTCACTGCCAGCTGTGGGGCCATGTGCTGTAATGATTTGACCATAGTGGCTTTGGCGCTAATATTGCATAGATTCTACCCAGTCCACCCCTCGTTGCTATGATGCCTGACTCCTTTCACTGGCCACTTTCATACATTCTTGCTGAGTTATGTGACTAAGGCTTACGTCATCTGAGAGCTTGCGCATCAACTGTGGGATCTCTTGCAACCGTGAGAATTACGTAAGGTTACAGAAGCCTAATCCAATTTCCCTCTTGGAGCTAATAAACTGTTTTCTCTACTGTCACTTTTCATGAAATTCCACAATCTTGAAGTCCTCTTCAAGATTTTTGCAGAATTCAATGAGCTTATTAAAAATGATGTTTAAAATATAGGTATTCCATTTCGTTTTCGAGCTATGAACCGATACATCGAAAGGCGTGAACGAGCTTATTAGTTTCCGTAACGACAAGTGCTCCGCACAGAAGACCACACCGAAACCAAAGTTATTACCTAAACTTCAGGATTAGTTTACAAAATCGGGAGAGAATGCAAACTACTTCTCAGGCAGGTTCAGAAAATTAATCTAGGACCCATTCTTATTTGAACAGATTTTTTACTGTCTTCCTAAGCTATATTATCAAACCTCATTTTCATCCAACTAGAAGTATGTAACCATAAGTGCATCAGTGCTGAATGCAACCCCAGCAGCGTCAATGTCAAGCGTAGGCCTACAAAGTTAATATAATTCTAATGTTGTTAGGCGATCCTATCATTAATGCCTAAGTTCTCAAGTATCTCCGAACGTTTGAAGTAGCTGCTATGCTAAAGTTGCTTTTAAGTTTTCACGCTCAGGTAAAGCTGTTGAATAAAACATGTAGCTTTTAAAAAATAAAGATTTAGAATTATGGATGTTACGTCAATATCAAACACATATATCGTTAGTGTCGACATTTAAGATGGCATTCCACGAATTTGGTATGCAAATTTTGATATCAATTTGTTCATAATTTCAGGCTGGTTCTGGTGAGAGTATCGGAATGTTTGCATGACCTCAAAGTTATGAGGAATTAGGAAGAGGAATTATGCCCTTTAATGCTAATACGTATTACGGCAATACAAAATCTCTTTTTTGTCCAGACCTCATTTGGCTTCACATGGACATTGCTGTTGATATCACATAGGTTTGATTAAGGTTGTAAATGGTTCAAGTCATTTTGTTCTCCTCCCAGGAGACACGTGACCTCTAGATGTGGTCTGTTCTTATGTATTTGTCACTTCTCGAGCCAATTTAGGTTAAATTAAAGCCGCACTATTTGGGGTCAGGGGTTGGAAGGAGATAGGGCCTGCCTTTGAGTTAAACCTTTGTTCTCTGGAAATAGCCTGAGGCCCCAAAAGTGGAGATGGGTCGAAGAGACACAGTAGAAAAAGCTCTCATGTTTCGGCTATTACATTTTTGTTTTATACTAGATGCTTATCTCCAGTACTGGTGAGTGAGAATGGCCAACGAAAATTAGGACTGGAGTGACAGCAGTCGACAATAAGTAGTAACATATATATAGCAAAAATATTAACAAGTTTATAATCTTCATGGCATTACGTAACAATGGCCGTACACGATATCATACTTCTTAAAAATTGATTTGAGTCGACTACGTTACAGGTCAGCAGCATGATAGTTGTATATAAAGTTTGACTACCAAGGCATTGATGTATCGATACCGTGAGATCGTTATGCCCACTGCCACCCAGTGATTGCCCACGGGACATGGCGGGTTGCCCAGAGTAACAAGAACGTTTGTAGCCGTTTGTCATGTGCATGGGCTGTTTGAAGAAGGGGTGTGTTCAACACTGTGCAAGAGACGTTTTCAAAGTGGGGAAGGGTGTAAAGAGGCCAAATTGGTGTCTGGAGCCAATCTTTGGCTCATTCTTCCTCCTCGTCGTCTTACTTTTCCCTTTTCTTTCTTTTTCTTTCTTTCTTTCTTTCTTTTACGTTGTATCTCTTCTAGTTTTGTCCTTCGTCAGCACACTGCGTCTTTTAAGGGCTGATGATGCGTGTATCCTCAAACTCATTCAAAGAATGCCACATCTGTTGACAGATTTTAACTTCAAAGTCTTGAGGTCAGTGATGCGCCTCTCAGCTGAATGCCTGCTCTCTTCAGTGTTATTATTCTGGTCTTGTGTATTCCCTCTACAGCTATGCGCCTTTCCATACATAACCTGTTTGACACAAATGGTTCCAGCCAGGTTCTAAGAAATCCCTCATTAACAAGAACAGACTAACATGATTCGGAATCTTAAATTAACTAAAGCTTCAGGGCCCTTCTAGACGTGCAAATGGCATGGGACCCACAAGTCTTTGAGAGGCACGGAAGACCCTTAGGTCCTTTGACAGGCATGGGACCCTGGGACAATTATCCCATTTACCCTCTGGTTAATTGGTCACTGCTCATTAGTATAGTACTTCAAAGGCCAAGGTCAGAAGCAGTGGGCAGCAGTAGAAGATTACAACGAATAGTAGAAGTAGTAGTAAAAGTAATAGTAGTAGTAGGAGTAGAAGTAGTAGTAATAGTAGTAGTAATGGTAGTTAGTAGCAGTAGTAGTAGTAGCAGTAGCAATAGGCGTAATAGTAGTAATAGTAGTAGTAATAGTAGGAGTAAATAGTGGTAGTAGTAGGTAGTAGTTTGAGGAGGAGGAGGAAGAGGAGGAGTGGTAATAATAGCAATAGTAATAACAGTGGTGGTAGTAATAGTAGTAGTAGTAGTAGTAGTAGGTGGTAGTAGTAGTAATAGTAGGTAGCAGTATTAGGAGGAGGAGAGGGGAGAGGAGGAGTAGCAGTAGTTGTAATAGTTGTAGTAGCAGTAGCAGTAGCAGTAGTAGTTGGAGGGGGAGGATGAGAAGGAGAAGTGGTAGTAGTAGCAATAGTAGTAGGTGGAGGAGGAGGAGGAGTAGCAAATAGTTGTAATAGTTGTAGTAGCAGTAACAGTAGCAGTAGCAGTAGTAGTAGGTGGAGGAGGAGGAGGAGGGGTGTAGTCGTAGCAGTAGTAGTAACAGTGGTGGTAATAGCAATGGTGGTGATAGTAGTAACAACTTGCCGTTTCTTAATGGTCCTTTATGATGTCTTTATCCTGTTCGCAGACTGTCCCTAGAAGCTTCCAGAAGATCCATGGTATTTTGGGAGGATAGTTCACTATAGTTTCTGTCTCTTGCTTTTACGCTGCTGCTGGTCCGCGCCTGCACGTTCGCAAGCAAGACTGCATGATATTCGAGTACAAGCAGTTTTAGGTCGCGAGATGTTACTGTAGTAACTACCTTGTATATTATATATATAAGTGCATATTGTCAGACCTCTGCTGTCGTTTACCACGACTATATTTCAGACTATTTCTTGTGTCAGACTAGGCTTCATAAGGATAATAATAGATTAAAAATATAAGATTACGATCTGCATTGCGCTTAATCCCCTAGGAGGGCTCTAGGCGCCTATTTACGTTCTCTCATATCTCTCATTATATGACATATACTCAGTTTAAAAGAGCATAATAAGGATGCAAAACATCAAAACACACACACTTATATCCTCGAAAAAACACAATCATGCACGTACACACCACATAGACATGCTCAGACGTTCATGTGCGTATATGTGCCCGAGGCCCAGAGCAGAGGGGAAAGCAGATTCAGTATGACCTTGACCTTTATAAGAGAGTCTAACAACTTATCACGTGTATCAAACCCACGTGTTTCGTTTAAACATAGCTTGAGGTATGGCTGTTATGATTATTCTTGTCTCACCTCTGGGGCTATGGCCTAGGAAATTTTTAAAAAGAAACTGTTCGTGAGTTTTCTGAAACAAGCGGGACTGCTCCACTATAGCGGCTTCTGTAAGATTACAGGCTTGCCATGGATTGGGGCCTTTTTTCCTCTATCTATGTCCTATATTATTATTTTGAGCTACCCTCTGAATTCAAAGTTTTAGCTTTCAACCCAGACCTAAAGCAGATTTAAGCTCATTGTATGGCCCAAAGTTTAAGACTGACCCAAACCCAGGAAGCCCTCTCAAATTTTGAGCTCGGTTGCTATTTGTAAACACACCCCGTCTTATTCACTGGTCAACATCAAATCCTGTTTCCTTCCACCTGAGCACAGCCTTGACTTGACAGTTTCATCACAAGACTAAATAGTGCCTGGCAAAATAAATTTTAAAAAAGACAGTTTTCCATTAAGTCAAATTTGCCATATGGAGCCCATATCACTGGAAGCAGGGCATACTGAAAGAGGGAAAAGAGGAAGTGAATTATAACCCCTAGACTATGTCATAGAACCCAATAGTGAAAGTAGAAATGCAGGCCTATAACCTGTAGTCTCTTCTATAATGGGCGTTCTGATCGGGAAATTATCTCCTCTAGTCACCATTCCCATTAGAGGTACAATCTACAAAATATTTTGACTATGTATATTATTTGTGGTTGTTTTTTTTTTATCCTAAATGTATGCAGCCACATTTATCACTGTCATGTTTTGTTTTGTACTGCACGAGAAATGTAAAAGATAGGGCTATTGAGTTTGTATTCTCTGTTTTCAGTGGTGGATTATTATAGTCTAGATTGGAAAGGCAATTTGTTTAGATCATACGATGTGGGTGATCATGGTTGGGGTACGCTATGAAAGTACAGTACAATAGAGCGACTAACGAGTGACTGATATGGCAAAAACCTTCTGTCGGTTTATGCTGGGTCGATACAAATGGTGCAGGAAAATCATGTTCGGAGATCCTGTATGTACGCAGTTTGTGCATGCCATTATAGATAGATAGATAGATAGATAGATAGATTAAAATATATATAAATATACATAAATAATGAAAATAAAGATATAATTAATAAATGATATATGTACTGAAATTAAAACTGAGATTTTCGGCGGTTCGTTTCCCTAAACTTTTCTTGTTAATTTCATTTTCACTTCAATCGTAGTCGTAAACCTACACGGTAACTTTCTGCACAGTTGATGAGGCGTTCTGAAGATCTGCTCTCCATAATATTTACTCATACGACCCTTAAAAATATCAATTTTCATGAAACCAGTTCCAATAACATCTAGGCTAGGTAACGGGTCTTTTTTTTTCTGAAATTAACTCCCTTATATCCGCAAAATAGCACACCAGCTGCTCAGGAACACTACAGGTTTTTTCACTCTATATTAACTGTAACTTTACATATTCATAGTAGATCTGTTTCATAATTTTGATGTGATAGAAATCAACCTTTAGGTTCCCACAGGTGCTTAGACCTGTTATACGAAATCTGGCACCTCAGTAGGGTTTTTTTTTTATTGTCTATCTGTGTTAACTTTAATTCGTTCCCAATATTATATTTAAATTAGCATTACTTTGAAAGTGCCAAAAACTTGTTTATGAGAACTTAGCGAGTAATCATGTGCAGAAACAGACTTCTGTCGCCGATAGGATATTCACAGTTGGTTCTCAGAATTACAAAGCCAAATAGCAGAAAACAGCCCAGATTCCAGAAAGTGATTCGAGAATTACCGTTCTTTACAATTCAGGTAAATGACCCATTGTCTTTAAGTAGATAGACTGATCAATCTCACAAAGGGGAATACACAAAAAGAATTTCAACGGTTCTCTTCTCTGACAAAATAAGCGACGGTTGGGCGGGGACAACGCTCACTGCGTCACTTTGTTCTCGGATTTCCAAACTCACGGTAATGGTTTTTGCGGGCAACAGCCAGGAAAACAAGTACGTCTTTTTCCGACTTCGTTTTATCGCCATTTCCTTTAAGCATTTTTTTTTCCGCCAGAAAGCGATAGGACATTCAAAAACAAATGGTGCCGTTAAAACACAACTTCTTCTCATTCTCCCGTAAAGCTGCCATTATCAAGAGCCGACTGTATCATTCAGTACCCACAATACGAAACAGGAAAAGCAAAACTTGAACATGTGGTTTTTTATTCACTTCACCACCATCAAAATCAACGCTCTCCATTTCAGTTACACCGAAGACATTTCCCCACCTCACAAGATGGTAATTACATCGCTTCCTTGAACAATGCAAGATTTACTTTTCTCTATACATGTATTTCTTAAAATAAGATTTTTTTTCCTTCTGTAAGATAAAGCTTTTGCCTCCTGGGTAATTCCATGGAAAGTGTTTCGTCTTTTATCATGAAAACAGCACTACAGCTTGTCAAGTTCCCATCACGGACAATCTGTTCATTTTAGACTCAAGAGTTTTCAGATGGTAGAATTGCGAAATATTTCTATTTAAATCAGTGGATAATCGGAACTCCTTAATTCGTATATGATGCTCCCACTAGTTCCCAGGGTTAAGCAGAACTGAGATCATATGAACGCATTCGTGAACTTGTTGAGTTCTCGTGAACGTGATCTGAGCTTAACAGCTATTTTAGACAAACTGATATGGATCTGAACCGTAGCTATTTTGGGTTTTGATCCGAACGTTAATATTCTACTTTAATTCGAGTTCCGTTCACATTTACCTAAAAAATCAAAACCGAATGCCAATTTAGAAAAATCAGGATATACTGATCTGATCGGAAACTCCTCAATATTCATGGAACTGAGATAAACATGATCTTACAACTTTTTTTTCTTTAGTGAAGTGAACTTGATCTAAACTGACTTTTGTGGTGTGACTTTCCCAACCCTGGTAGTTCCCATTACGGTGGGTATGAGCAGGTGTTCATATATTCCTAGAACGAACATGTATAGCGCCCAAAAGGACATATCCACACATGCTTGGCTTTACCCTTCATGAGACCTCTTAGAATCCATATGTGTACAATGGCGGTCTGTATTTTGCTCAGTTTACTCTTTAATTTGTCCATCCTTCCACTCTCCTTTAATGTTCTTATTATATTCTGACAGTAGCTACTGTACACAATCGAAGGTGCACAGTGAAAGGAGTGCATTGTGTTCACAAAGAGACTAACCATCCCCCTTTCTCCCCCCCCCC
>JAWQUT010000416.1:41157-74942 GCA_033807755.1 Ellobium chinense | reverse complement strand
GGAATTGCAATAAAATGAAGTGATTGTAGAGTTCAAATCCTCTTTTCAATCGCAAAACGTGGTCCATAAAATAATATGTTTCAAGAAATGTAGAAAATATTCCATAATGCTCTACCATGATCAATAACTTTTCTCTTTCAGACAAGTTTACTTGAATACTGACTTTCGCTATCACTACCAGGAAGATTGACATATGGGAGAACATTACATAGCTTAGGTACTTACGAAACCTCAAGCCTAGAACGATCTCACAGTTCACGTAATTATGTCGAAGTTCAAAAGTTATTAGGCAAAAAGCCAACACCGTTTCACAATACAATACAACACAACACAATACCATAGGCTACATGAATTCCATACACTGCAAACACGTATACGTGTTCCTCATGCATACTCTTTACACTTGTCTATATTTTCATATCTAGTTGATGCGCAGACTTTTGAGAATTAACATCCAAACCATGAAATCATGACATTATTGCTGAGAATTTGTTTTCCTTTTGATTTTTTTTTTCAAAAGGTGCTAAGTCATTAAGTCCTAAGGTGTGAGTCTCGCTTTGGAGACCGCTGTAAAAATATCTGATAACTTTTCTCTAGGTTGTTTTTCTTAACTGTCCTCCGATCCTGATCTAAACACATCTTGGGAACAAGAGCGAGGAATGGTCTGATTTGGCAAGGAAATCATAGTCACACGCAGATAATGTATTGGACACTAAAGAGACTTGCGTCTAACCTTACAAAAAAAAAAAAAGCAGCCAACTGGACAATGTTGCAAAAAATCACATTTTTCGTCTGCTTACCAGAAAATAATTGATGTGGTTTTTTTTTCTTGTAGATTCTTGATCGTGTTGTTAATATCCATCTAATAATATAGAGCGATTATACCTTCGTACTTTATGGCAAACTATTCACAACTTGTCCTAGTTTTCGAACTTATAAGACCTGTGAAATATAAATCTAACAATATTGTGCTGCAGAATCCGCCATAGACATATATAGGCTTTTTTTAATGATAATTATTGTTATGATAAACCATTAATTGCAATAAATGAACCGTCATACGGTAATCTAGTCAGTGGTTTATAAAAGTGAAAGAATTTATATTTGACCCCAAAAGAGCGAATCTGGCAACCCTGGTACAGTATAGACCATCAACCTCTCGTTAAAAAAAAATAGGAAGTTGTGCAGGGAAAGAATCTTGCATGGATATAAAAGAAAAACATAACGTCGTCAGAATAGCGGGTAAGCAACTTTTTCTACCAGATTATTGGCCACTTTTTTTTCTTCACATTGCCTTTGGATGCATTGCACTGAGGATATGCGAGTGTTTAATCTGCGAGACAGTGTAAAGGCTCTCAGATTATCGACGAGCGAAAGTAGGTAACGTTGACTAAATCGGATGGACAAGGATTGTAAATGACTCATAGGTGATACTGGACGGAGGTTATGTTTGAATATTTTATAAAACATTGAAGATTAATTAAACTGTATTAGACAACGAGGTAACATTATTAACATGCTGGTAATTTTAGATTCGTAGATTACATGGACGCTACGCCCCTGACCTCACCTTTCCCTCAGTTCTTGCCTCGATCGCTGTATTTTGTGCTGCAAAGACGTCAGATTTTCCCCTTAATCATGGGTAGCCTTTGATTATGAGGCACAGTACTTTGTGCTGATGTTCTGTTCACACGTTTTCAAAGAGAGGCCAGATGAGATCAAGACTGAAACTGAACAAGATATGACGATTCACTTGTGGTCTCATATTATTAGGGTCGTGCTGCGGATAAGAATATTTCGAATGATACCCAGTGTTATTATATAGGCCCTTCACGCTTTTCAGGAGTGGCCCAGGATTTGGTCGAAATGACTTAGTACCTATTGATAAAACAACAACAAAAAGTCTCTTATACTTCATGCTCTCAGGCAGTTTACAAGTAATGCCCAGAACTGGTCTAGCCTGAAGGCTAGACCTAAGACTTCTTTACTGCTGTACTGTAGTTTTTACTTGCAGATCTTTAGTTCGTTTTCACTTGTTTATTTTTTTTTATCTGCTTCACTTCATCTTATCATCATCTCTTGAAAAGTAAAAATCTAAAACTTGAGAGCCAGGAAATGTAAGGACGTTGTACTTAAAACGTTACACTTCACCTATTTATTTCGAACCTTCGCTACAAAACTCTTGTACTGTAAATCTCATTGCAGAATTGTGAGACATGTAATGTTGTTTCTTTTTGATTCAACACTTACGTAATGATCGGAACGGTCATTATGCAGTTTTTGTTGTTGTTGTTGCTGATGGTGGTGTTGGTATTGTTGTTGTCGGTGTTGTTGTTGTTGTTGCTGTTGTTGTTGTTGTTGTTGCTGCTGCTGCTGCTGCTGCTGCTGCTGCTGCTCTTGTTGTTGTTGTTGTCATTGCAGTTATTTAAGAGGCCATTTATCCACATCAAAATGGATCTGTTGGTTCCGAACGTATACTTTAAAACATGCCGCTTTTGATTATCATGATTTTGATGTATCTATATCTCTGGTCGGTATCTTAATAAATAATATATTAACAGATCTGTTGCAATGAGTCAAAATGACGCTCACGTCGCTGAACTGAGAACTGAAATGTCTAGCTCCATTGGTGAATGGGTGTGGTCCGGTGTCCAATTTTTGAATGCTGCAGGAGTCGAGAGTAACGTCATTTCTACACACACAAAAATTAAATCTGTGGACAAATGGTCAGTTTGTTACGATAGATTTGACTTTTTATGGTTTCAGATAAATCATGTAGCAATTTTCTCGGAATAGTTTTCTATTGCATGAGGCGACTTCCTGTAACTACAAACAACTACAATAATTATATAGAGCCAGAATAAAGCAAGGTCAATATTTTTCACCGAATGAAAGTATAAACATTAAGCTAACTTGATACTGGCTGCCAGACACACTTAGACTATTCGTGTCTATTAGTATTAGAACCATATGCGCAAAAAAGACGTGTAGAAAAGTTCAAAAAAATGGTTATACGGTTATTTTATTAGAAGACCCCAGCATTTCTGTTCTAAAAAAATGTGGCATTACTTTTATTTTTTTAAAAAGATTTAGGTCTGACATAGTGGCACATGACGGAACAGGGGAAGGTAATGCCACAATCATTTAAAAGTTACTTTTGACCAACATATGTGCTGATGTATAAAGTCGTATGTCACAAATTGGGTCAAAGCAAAGTTCGGTATCATTTTGCTCAGATCCTAATATCAGCATTAGAATACATGTGAGTATTCAAAACTTTCAAATGTTACAAATTTATGAAAGACCAGGCCTCTTCATGCTAATAAAAACAAAGTTTCATGAGATCCCTCACTTTTCTTTAAATCTCAAATTTTCATGCAATGTGGTGTTTTACATCAACCCGGGCGAAATATTATCAGTTAAGGCGGTGTTGCAATGAGCAATCGACTTGGTTTAATGAGACTCTTTGAGTAGCCACTTCTCTCGTGCGCCCTCTGTGGGGGTCAGATATATACATGTACTCGTCAAAAATAAATATGAGTACTTCAGCGGCTGTTTCCTTCATTCTGGCTCTGGCATAGGGAAGAACAGGTGACCATTTCATGTGCCAGATTTCAAAGCCAGGTCAAGGCTTGTGTGGTACAGTTGAGTACACTGTGTAACTTCTCCGGAATTTCTGTGCGTCATAGCAACGGTTCTCCAAGGTGGAGTTAGACATGCCCTTCTCAAGATTTTCTTGTCGTTGCTTCAGACTTGTAACTGTCTTGTGGGGTGTGTGTGGTGGGGGGGGGGAAGAAATCTTCAGGGTAACAGGGACCCCAATGCTGGAGAAGTAACAATGGCTTCTGTATCGCTTTTAGTTATGGCGAGGTCTAATCTTTGGCTCGGTGCATTTGCAGACATGTTGATGATGATGATGATGGTGGTGATGACGACGACGATGATCATGTTGATCATGATTATGATTATGAGGATGATGATGATGACGACAGCAATGAAGATGATGAATTTGACAGAGAAGCAGAATGACAAAAATTTGATAACTTTAATGCCTATTATGCAGCTTAATTTCAGCACGTACCGCATGCTTTTGTTTCCACACTGACAACACATTGATACATGTATTAGGAGAAATCACATCGGGGAAAAAAAGTCATAAAATTTTGATATGAAAACTACAGAGTCTGTAAAGAGAGTAAATCCCGTTTAAGAAAATTAATGAAATTATGGTAAAAAGTTATATAAAAATCACAGCATATTAAAATGGATCTGCCAAATTTTGGACCAAAGAGGGCTTCTTCGAGGTAAACATTTATTAGACAAGAACAAAAATTGTTGTCCTCACAGGGACGTTGTTAAAGGGAAAAAATTATAAATATACCACAACTTTAAGATTAAAAGTGACTTTTAGATCCAGATTTATTTTGTTTGTCTGATTGTTTGTTTGCGTGTCTGTCTGTCTGTGTGTTCGTGCGTGTGTGTGTGAGTGTGTGTGTGTGTGTGTGTGTGTGTGTGTGTGTGTGTGTNCTGTTTCCCTTTGTCTCACACTATAGTGGAATACGTGTTGTTAATTTCCCTACACGTTGCGTTGAGGCATCATGGTTGTTGACGTTGTTGATAACGACGATGAGGAAGGATGACTAATGATAGTCACGATAATGGTGGTGATAATAATGATGGCGATGATATTTGTGTCTGTTCAAGCTTTTTCATGACTGTTAATCATAGTTTGTTTTTTGTTGGTTTTATGACATTTCATTCTTAGTTCATTTATTTTCTACACCTGAAGAAGGACGCCAGTCCGAAAATGTGTGCATTAAATTTGTTAAATTGTTATAGTTTTCTTGCTTTACTTATTTAGATCCAGTGCAGATAACTATTTTGCAAATAATAATGGTGATGATAGTGATTAGATTGGGTGGAGTGGTGATTGCGATGATGATAGCTGTGGTAGTGAATCTATAAGTCATGTGTGTGTAAAATTCGAAGGATAAAGTAATGAGAGACAATGCTAAATGAAAAAAATAGTTTATATAGTAGGTGTTCAAGTGCACAATGTTTAAAGGTTTCCATTCAATGATGGACAACTACTTAACGATGACAATAAAATGGAAAAGACTCACATAATGTATTTATATCGTGTAAAGTTATTTTTGTGAAAAAAAAAACATATTCACAATAAAGAAATCAATAGGACAAGGGTATTTTGGCTGGATAACATTTACAGTAAGCTGAAAACGGCTCAAATCATACTGTGGGAAGTTAAAATCTGAAAAAGATATTATTTTTTTATATATTTATTCACTATAAAGAAATCAGTAGGGCAGGGGTATTTTGGCTGGACAGCTTGACTACCCCGTGGAGAGTATTTTGGCTGGGTTACCAGAGGATAAGATGTTCGTATGTGACAACGCTCAGCAATTTGCTTCTCACCCATCTCAAGAAGGAAAAAAAAACCAAAGAAATTATTCATGAACTAATTCATGTGAAGGTGGTGTCTTTCTTCAGATTCTGAGTCAGCATCATAGTCCATTGACCCAGGGACCAAGTTGCTGGTATAAGTGAAACTGAATCGAAAAAAGGGGATGAAAAATCTGATGTTGGAAAGGGGAGATGATTCGTAAAATAGTTGCCTTGGTTAAAAATACAGTCCGGTCAGAATACTCCGTAGGGTGTAGAATCCGGCACGTCACAACATTTCGCCGAGATATTTCTATGTCATCTCTCACGGTAAAAAGCGTAAAACTGATTTTATCAAGGCTGCCATAATATAACACTACATACAACGACCCTGTCGTCATACAAATAAAGACAGACGGCTTCTTTAGGGGGTAGACTACCAATCTACTGTAGACTGTAGTGTATTATTTTGGTGCTCGCTGCCCCTTTTCTAATTCAGTACATTTTGCATGCAAAATTGCGCATCAGTGTGCTAAATAAACAGTACATGTTTTACCTGATGTGGGTGTTGATCTTAGGAACACTTTATTACAAAATAAATATAGTTTTCATTTCACCACCAGATCTCATGTTTCTGGTGTACATTAATACATAGTGACAGAAGGTTGTCATTGAGTCTCAAGAATACGTTAAGTGGAACATTAATACATAGTGACAGAAGGTTGTCATTGAGTCTCAAGAATACGTTAAGTGGAACAAAGGGGTTTGGCTGTCTCTAAAAGAGATGTAATGGAACTTCAACTTAGAGAGGCAAAATCCCTTTGTCATTATGTGCATTAATATGTCTAAAATAGACATGTGAAATCTACCGATAAAGTAAAAACTGTATTTTGCGATAAATTTTTCCTAAAATCAACATCCGCAATAAAAATGGTCCTGTTTAGCACCTTGATACGCAACTTTGTATGCAAAATGTGCTGGTTTAGATAACCTTTTGGGGAAAATATTTTACATTGCCCTAGAGTATTATACATAAAATATAATTTATAGTACCATCGTTTATGCGCACTATACTAAAACACTATAATCTACAAAAGAAGGACAGTCTATCCCTTTAAGTCACAGTTTGTTTGTCTTACCACGAATGATCCGACAGGTTTGAGCTTTCAGGTCTGACGTGTGACAAGCGGTTGTACTTTGCACCCAATTCTCTATAGTTTCGCTAATGCTCTGTGAAATCGGTCCTTACACCTAAACCTATCACATACTGAATTATGCTTTAAATCTCTTGCATTTTCTAGCACTCTTTCAGTCAAATCGATACCGCTCCTTCCAGTCCTGCTCTGCTTTCGTCGATTCCACTTCCGTCGCATCTTTCTTTGACTTGTGCATTTTCCGATAGCACTTCTTCGCAAAGGCAAGTAAGGCGAAACACAGACACTCCATGATTTCACACAGCGTGAGCAAGCTGGCCCCCATGAAGAGTCCCATCTGTCCGCCTATGGATCCTGTAAAATGTAACAGCAATGGAGGTTGAGTCAATTAAAAATTAGGGGAATGTGGCATAGTCTAGAACTATTCACATTGAAACTTTTTCTTTTCAGAAACAAAGGAAATTCAACAATATCAAGGCGACAGATAACAGTGGTGAGAAGCTGGTTAGAGCTCTGATAGGAGTGAAATCCTTAGCATATACATATAGGATGGAGTTATTTAGGTGCTTGAGAAGGTGGTGGCATTGTTCAGGTCGTCTATTACATGAATGCCAAAAATACTCCAACACATGAGAACTTCCGCTTCAATGATAATATCTCTTACCATCGTAAGAATTACATTAGTGGATCGGTGCTAAATACATCCTTAGCAGCGTTCAACATGCAGAGTTAATGTAATTCTTACAATGGTAAGAGATACCATCGTTAATGCGCAAGCTCTCAACAGATAAGTTTCATACAGTAGAGCCGCGCAATAGAATTTTAAGACATTGGAAGGCAGATGAAAAGGCAGAAAAAAGAAGCAGGCTGACAGATTCATGGGTAGGCAGACAGATATAAGAACAACAAGGCAAACAGTGTTGTAGTCGCACAGACGGATCCCCCGGACAGAACCACAGACAAGGGATGTTGGCGCACATACAGGCTGTGCGACGGGCAGACAGCCTAGACAATTATACACATGCAAACGGACATTATATGAAGGTTTGTGTGTGTGTGTGTGTGTGTGTGTGTGTGTGTGTGTGTGTGTGTGTGTGTGTGTGGTTTGCTTTTTTTTTGTCAGTGTGTGGAATTGATCAGTTCCAAGCGACTAAGCACCGACTAGGGGAAATTATTCAGTTTTCCTTATAAACCAAGCGCCGAGAGTAAAGCTAGAGGAAGGATAAACAAAGGCAAAAAACAACAAAAAAAAAAGATACCATCGTTAATGCACAATTTCTCAAATATGATATAGTGAGATGTACACAACTTTATACTTTAAGACAGACGATGCCCTGACCATAAGTGCCCCCCAATTCNACACACACACACACACACACACACACCCCCACACACACACACACACACACACACACACACTTTTCTTTACAACCGCTATGAACCCTCTCCACCAACCCAGTAAGCACCCCTTGACTACGCCACTGAGCGGCACAATAATTATTACCCTTCTAATCGTGCGCGTCAGCAAACACCCATACCAAAAACAACAGTGGCACACCCGCGGGTGCGCACGCCCATAGCGGTGCACGCTTTATCGCAGCATCGCTCAGGGACGCGCCGTTTATTAGTTGTAAATTATGCCGGGCTCAGAAGTCAAAATTGTTTACCTAAACGGCATCGCCACCTCCTCGATAAAGCCGATATGCCACTTTGTATGTGACTTGCGTCACGGTAGAATTATGGCACGTGAGAGTACAGTAGTAATTCGATAATGGTTGGCTATGTCGTTACCAAGTGAATAAACGCGGTATGGATATCCAGAATTAGTTCCTTTCATTACTGAAATAATCCTGAATACTTGGTGGCTTTATCCTCGAAAGTACAGTACAGCTGATGCTGTTTTATGGCAGTGCATTTTATCGCAGTCATCGCTTAATCGCAGCATTTGGTTTTGAAAACAGAAGGGATCCACAGATAAAACAAATTAATCGTAATCGTGATCTAGCACCGATAAATTCAATCTCAAATGTCATGTAGGAGTTGACAAACATAAAAACGGCGAATAATGGCACTGTCTTTTAATAAGAACATTTTTGATTAACCGAAGTCGAATGCACTATAATATTGTATCAGCTTAACCAAATTTATCCACTCATTAGTGTGTACAAGGAAAATCTTTTTCATCAGTGACTTTCCTAACTAGATCGGCTGGAAATCCATGCACAGAATCTGTGACTTAAAACATTATGCAGTCTGCATGGGGTGTAATGTGGCACGTTTAGAATTGAAGTCTTTTTTTTTTCTCTTCCTCATTGAATTCCAGAATAGATTTCCCCATTCACAGTGAATTTGGGTTGGAACTGTACATGGCAGATCTGAAATAACGACGTTTATCTTTAGAATGCATAATTTCTAACAGCATTACGTGTCTTCATCTTTTATCATGTTGAATTCGAAAACCTATTTCTCCATTCACGATGAATTTGAATCGGAACTTGGATTTTGTTTCAGTTTGAAAATGAGACATATCATGTTTTGGACTTCCTCGTGTAAATTTTCACCCATTGATAAAGTGATAACCACTTCATTCCATGAAGCCACATCTCTCCTACAACTGAAGAGCGTTTTCCAAACCTCAGTAAATGCACTTTTTGTTGAAAAATGAGTTGGTGGTGTATTCAAACACTTTATGTTCCCACTGAAAAGAATTTCTAGATTTTTTTTCTTTAAAATGAAAAAAAAAATCGCTGATTGCTGTTTCCATGAAAAATGCCTGTCCGGTCCACGGTCTCAGACGCTGCACATCTCTGGGACCAGTGACGGCGTGTCATTAAGTGCAACCCAAGATATGCCGGATAAAATTTAGCTCAAAATTTCTTTTTAAAAACTGTAACTGATTTCCAAACCTTAGGGCACTAAGCAAAACGTAGAGTTCCATTTTGTTCAATGCATTTCTTTTGTCTTTCAGCTCTGCATTATCTCCATCAATACGACCATGTATTTTTGTTATAGATATATAGAGCAAGAGCAGTGGATAATTACATGACGTAGTCTAAATAAAGGGTTTTGTGACAAAACATTTTTTATCATATCAGCAGAGCCTACTTCCAGTGACATAAAATGTGTAATGATTTATGGTTTTTTGGTGTCCACTGACATAAAATTTGTAAAGAATTATAATTTTTTGGTATGTCACACGTTACATAAATTTGACCTTTGACCTGCTTACGAATACGTTGATTGAGAGCCTTGGGAACCCGAAATCACAGTGGTATTTGTAAAATAACACAAAATATCAACAGGGCCAAAAGAAGAAAAAACAATAGGTTCCAAAGACCTTTATCGAATTCGTGTCGCGAATACGTTACATATATATCGAATTTCATAAATCTGATATCAAACAAACACTGCAGATCCTCTATGTATGTTTTTATAGCTTTTTAGAGCAAGAGCAGTGGGTAATTCTGACGAAGTCTAAATGGAGGGCTTTGTGACAAAACGCTTTATCCATCATCTGGACTCGGTAGCAAGTTTTGCGTCCTTTAGGTAGCTGTATGAGTATTTGAGTATTCATGCACATTTTCATTCCATGAAGCCACATGTCTCGTACAACTGAAGAGCGTTTTCCAAAACTCAGTAAATGCACTTTTTGTTGAAAAATGAGTTGGTGGTGTATTCAAATATGCACTTCTGTGTTCATTCTTTCAAAACTTAATTGAGCTCAAAATCTGTACTCCTTCAAATTCTACATCAAGTAACAGTAAATAAAAATATGTGTGTGAAGAGCAATTACATTAATGTTATTTCCCTTTATTTAAAAATAATACTCAGAGACTGTATACTGAGTTTTGAAAAAAAACGCTCTTCAATTTTGTTGAACGTGTAATTGGAGAGCTTTTCTTCAAAACTCGGTATGCGGTCTCTGAATATTTTTGAAATCAAGGAAAATAATATTAAGGTACTTGCTCTTCACATATATTTGTTTTTACTGTTAAATGACGTAAAATTTGAAGGAGTGCAGAATTTAGCACCGGTTTTGAATGAATTTACACATAAATGCATCTTTAAATAAGCCACCAAATCTTTTTTCAACGAAAGTGCATATATATACTGAGTTTTGGGAAAACGCTCTTCAATTCTGGGAGTCACGAGCTGCCACTGTCTGGGACAATACATACTACCTAATATGGAATCCCATGTGTATTCAGCCTCGTATCTGACCACATTTTTCACCAGCTGGTCGTAGTAAACGCTCAGCTCGAGCAAGGTGGACCTGGGACACATAATGTACAAAAGAAATGAGAAGAGATTATACAGTATAAAAATCATCATTCAGTAGAATATTTTCTTTGAAACAGTGACCATTGTCTAGTCGTTATGTATATGACTACTATACATGGATATTCATTATTTGTATGGTATGCTCTTGCCAGGGTATGTTGTACTCTGTTGTTTGTCCACATACTGCAATCGTAGTCTGGGTAACGGTTAAAATACGCTAGTTAAACTTGAAAAAAAAACGTTATCAAAATTTGGCACTATTTAGCAGCATACAAATGGTGGCATAGAAATTGACATGAAAATAATACTCGTCCACACCAGTATACTCACTGTCGAACTGAACAGCTCAAAGACTACACGCCATCACAGCACAACACAATATAGAAAAGGAATTAAAAAAAAACTAAAAGCAAACTAGGATTTTACAAAAAGAAATACTAAGACATTATTATTACACATTGGTAGACTCAGGGAAATGAATCATTTAATCGACGTTTTATTTTTACACATGCAACGATTGGTTGGCTGATTGGTGGCTCATATTAAACTCTCTTCAAACTGGACAATGGAATTTCGTGCACTGNAAAAAAAAACGTTATCAAAATTTGGCACTATTTAGCAGCATACAAATGGTGGCATAGAAATTGACATGAAAATAATACTCGTCCACACCAGTATACTCACTGTCGAACTGGACAGCTCAAAGACTACACGCCATCACAGCACAACACAATATAGAAAAGGAATAAAAAAAAAAAAAACTAAAAGCAAAGTAGGATTTTACAAAAAGAAATGACATTATTATTACACATTGGTAGACTCAGGAAAATGAAACATTTAATCCGCATTTCATTTCACACATGCAACGATTGGTTGGCTGATTGGTGACAATGGGACAATGGGATTTCGTGCACTGGTGAACGATGGTTTTGGTGGTCTGTAAAGTATGACTATTTTTACTTTCAGACCTAATGAACATGATTTCTGTAATAAATAAAGATCAGAAATAACATCAAAGCAAAAAAAAAGCATCAAAAAGTAAAGGGAGTCTTTTTGAGATTTTATTATGATAGAACATTCAATTCTGAACAAAATAATATATGGCATGGAGGGCTAATCCTTGTATTTTTAGCAGCAGACGGTTTAGTAAAGAAACATTAGTAGCTATCATAGAAAACGTCACAAAATCTTAAGTCTGAAGAGAGTTAATAACTGCTTAAAGCGGGTTGTCCTATCTAGGAGCTTTCAGATATACAATACTTTCATAGATGAAGAACGTCAAGCAGTTGAAATTCTTGGGTGACAGGTCTTGTCTTACGATGTTATTTTGTTTCTCACAAAGCTCAACAGATTTTCCCTCATACTGTTGTTGTTGTTGTTGTTGTTGTTGTTGTTGTTGTTGTTATGGTGGTGATGATGATGATGGTGGCGCAAACTATATGTCCTTTATTTCATTCGAAATCAGGAATATTCGTTGTAATTTTTACGATTTTGGAGTTTTGGCCCTCTTATTTATTGGCATTATCTTGATACTTCTCTGCAGTACGTAACTTTGATAAAGGTGGAGAAGAATTAGTGAAAAACATTGTTCAAATGTTTGTATTGTGTATGACAAACCCTTCAATTCATGAAGATATAAAAAAAAAAAAATTGTCCGCTCAAGAGTGGTGCATTAAGGAGCTACATGCACATACTATACACATTAATAGAGTAACCGGACGCCATAGTGTTTTTGGGCAGCAAGTTGACTGCCTGTGAGGTGAGAAATAGACATAATTAAATCTATAATGAAACATAGTGTTTTCTTTGTGTGTTCGCGTGTACCGTTGGACGAGATAACTCAGACACATAACTCTCATTCTTACGCTTTTCCCTATGTTTCTCAGTTGTTCTCTTTCTATTCCTATCTCTGTTGACCCTCAGAATCCTGTCCACTTGCTTTTTTTATTATATATCTCTTATTTTATTTGTTAGTCCTAAAGAAGTGTTTGGACACGAAACGTCGATTATTTTCTTTTGATAATCCATTACATATTTTTCAAAAGTTTTGTGTTAAATCTATAATTATGTTACTAAATGAGTAAGGGACTCCTCACCGGTGTTTTTTATTTGTTTGACTGATCCTAAACTCAGTAAAGACCAAAGCACTCATAGCTTGGTGGAACGTCGTAATGAGTGCTTCGATCCAAACCTCGGCTAGGATCAGCCCATCTAACACAAACACTGACGAAAGTGTCCCGGTATCAGATTACCGGGGGGTAGCTTGATACCGGTATCAGATTACCGGGGGGTAATGATTGAGGGGGGTAATCTGATCATGGTATACCTGTCTACTGCTTAGTATTATACTGTATGTTTTTTTTTTTAATGGATGAAAGGTGACAAACCGAAATTATTTGCTACTTTTTGTTACAAAACTTTGAAACGATACAGTGATTTAGTTCTTTGATGTCTCTCTTATGGGCCCTAGTGTGAATGGACTGCATGCGTGCGTGCGTGCGTGCATGTGTGCGTGCGTGCCTGCGTGGGGGGATGATTCTATGTCAGTGAGTATATCAGTGTACATGTGTAAAAGCGATATTCTTGTAATTGTGCAATGACTGAAATGAAGCGGCAATGAATCGGTGCGGTTGAGGGCTGAGTGCATTATAGTGTGTAGTGGTTTGATTTCTGTGTTTTCTTTATTATATAGATGTGTGATATACTCACATAGCCGGAAGGGCCTACCAATAAACAAATTTTCTTGAATCTCGAATCATGTAATTATAGTCCGTGAAGCTTACGACACACAATGGTAGGACCTACCTCGGATCTGATTCTCTACGAAATCTGCCGTTCTCCCGAAGCAGTTCAGTGGCTTTGTTCGACGGGAACATTGCGTGCGATGACGTGGCGCTGAAAGTTGTGACGTCGCAGCTGTACTTGCATCTCGAACATGAGTGATGACTGAAGGCAACGTCCGAGAACGTGTTCGCTTCGAGATCAGTGAACAGTAGAAATAGAGCGTCAGCTTCATACATGAAATATGGAAATACAGAAACGTATCGTGCAATCTGAGTAAGCTTATGAAATGTATGTAATATGGTCTCAGACAGATAGGGAGACAGACACACAACGTACACACAAATACACATACACAGACACACATGTACACACATACTCACACATACCAATATCTTACTCCACACACACACACACACACACACACACAACAACAACAACAACAACAACAACAACAACAACAACAACACACACACACACACACACACACACATACCTCCACTTTACATACACACACACACACACATAAATATACATTCTCTAGAACCTTGAGAGAGTTCACCCTTTGGGATGGGGAGGGGGAGGGGGTGACGGGGTATGAAAAACTGAACGAACGGACGGATGGGCGGCGAACTGATGAATGGATTGGTGGATGGACGAACGGATGGATGGATGGATGGATGGACGGACGGACGGACGGATGAATGGATGCATGGACGGATGGACGACGGACGGATGGACAACGGATGGATGAATGAATTCATAACTGAAATTTTTATTAACCAAAACTTTTTTGGTCTCTTCTTCCGTACTCTCATTGTCTGAAACACCATTTTCAAACCCCCTGGGCTCCCTCCTGTCTTATAATTTCATTGAAAAAAATATATAACTAAGCACAGCGCAGAGTATTGTGGAGACAATAATGCATCTCAAATACCAGCAGCTGCAAGGCAATATAGATAAAGGGAAAATCTTGAAAGACTGAGAAACAACGGGTTCTTTGATACCAACATTCCGACCCTTAATCGTACACTGACATTCTTACAGATAGTGTCCCAAACATACAATAAATGTTTCTTCAAGAAAACGTTTTCTGACCTTTCCCTTTTTCATTCTTCATTCTTCCATTTCTTCCTTCTCAATATCCTCCTCTCTTCTCATCCTCCCTCCCTCTCTTGTTCCTGCATCTCTTCCTCCATCCATCAGCAAATCCCCTTCCGCCCTCTTGCCTTCCTTCCTTCGCTCTTCTCTTTTCTTAATTCCGTTCACACGTAGAATCTACGTCAAAAAGCCAACAGCACATCAATCATCTAGGCTTCAAATTAGGCGTAACACAAATGCTCACACATTTACGCATGATGAGCTAAAACAGCTTAACCCAGCCTTTGGCTGGCTTCAGAATACCAGGTTTGCCGCCATAGGACACACAATGTAAGTGCTGCTAATGAAAATGGAACAATGCAGTCCTTGTATTTATAAATTTTGGAGTAAAACAATTTTAGTTTAAAGGGTACATGTTGAGTATATTTCTTACAAGCCATCATGTCTTGAAGACCAGAAACCAGTTTCTTATACACATAACATTAGATTCGTCTCATGAATTCGAGAACTTCAAATACTCGAATTTCTGAGCTGATCTACTGAAAATTGAGTTCATGAGTCACTACTGTACCAATTCTTTACTCATATTCACCAGATTTTCTTGGTACGCCTTCGTGGAGAGCAGCTATTTGCCTGCCAGACTTTTCTCACGCACCATTGAGCATATTAAGTGCAAAAACTAGCGAGGTGAGTAAAGTATTAAGAGAGCATTGCAGAACAAACTATTCAAGCGAGGCGTGCAACGGATGTGCTTCCAAAGCCGGCTGGCATAGGAGAAGCCGTGCAAAATGTAATGGGGTGGTATAAGGAAAGGCTATAAAGGGCTTATGTTTTGAGCATGGTATATTTAAACAGTGGCAATCAACAAGTTTAACGAAGTTGTTCATGAAAAACTCAGACCACAGCTTTGATAACTGGCGAACAATGTAAATACGCAGGCAAAAGGACAGTACGTAGCACACATATCACATAGGTACGTGTAGAAAGGTAATGATTTCAATACATGGAATATGCCACACCATCTAGAAAGGTTGTTGCTTCTCCATATATGCTAGTAAGATCTATAATCGTTATTTTTACTGAGACTTGAAAAGCACAATTTTAATGTATTTTGCTAGCGTGGTAAAAATTCTTGCTTTTAATAATCTTGTATAGTCAAATTCTTGTATTTTTACTCTTGAACAGTTCTTAAGTCTTATACATTTTACAGTGCACATACAGATCTCTCCTAACTTCTTTCCAAAATTTTCTTTTGGAAAATACTAGTTCCCATAATGTGCACAGGCGTTTTTTGTGTCGTAATGTATACTCTCGTGGCCAGTAAGTATGATCGTTGAGGCCAGTACCATAGTTAAAACATAATATCTCTATTATGCGTGAAAGGCGAGTGTGCAGAGGTGGAAGCATTAAAAAAAATGGCAGGAGATCTATTCCAATGGTCGTGCTGCAGTGAACTAAAAGATACCCAAAACTAATAGTAATAACATATTCCTAACTAACTCTCACCTAGATATTAACATCTCTGGTACTCAGTGCAACCCTCATTCTTAACCTAACTCTAACCTTGCCAATAACTCTAACCATACCTCTATTCCTACTTCCAACTTTAACACTATCCTCAAAACCTTAGCTTAAACCCAACCTATCCCTTAACCCTAAGCCTCCTCTTAACTACAACGCTAACCCTACTCTGTCACCTAAGCTCTAACCCCCGTACCTTCCATCTTTTCCCGATCGTACCCATTTCCATCCGCCCAACCTCAGTAAGTTGCCGCCTATGCGAGTGAGTGACGATGATTGACTCGTTGCGAAATGCTTTAGTAAAGTAATTTTTGCCTTGCACCGAATAAAGATTAAGCTAGAGTTCTGGGCTTTGAACACTTCCTCAATCTAGACTATAGCTATTTATTCCGTACTTTTCCAGACCCACAATCTCAGACTACGGTTCTTTGATCTGAAAGAAATTCGTTATTAGCATATTTTGAATGCTAGAGTTGATGGCTTTCTTCTTAATGATCATCAACCAATTTCAGTAAGGGAAGATTCAGTGCATGGTACGAAGTGAAGTTGATTCCTTTCACTTGCAGCTCTACGGGAGCATCACAACTGTTGCCATTACAAGAAGTTGGAATTACCCAGTGACTTTTGTTTAGAAACATATTGCTTTGCTATTTGGAAAAACAAGCTGCAACTGAGCAGAAGCTGTTAGTAAACGATCTGTCATTCAGCGATTTTTGACTTTACTAGGTAACAACAGCAACACTGCAAGCTTTTGATGAAGAGATCTTCGTTCTGTACGGGTATACGCTGAAATATCGCCTTATTATGGGAGCTTAGCTCGGACGGATGTTGAGGAAATGCTTTGTGTAGATCTACCAACGTGACCAGCGTGTAGGCTGAGGAATGCTTTCTCTTTGGAACTATGTCCAGGGCGTGAGGGCTGACGTAGAACTTTTTACCAACTAAGTCTTGGTGAAAAATATAATACCCACATCGTCTTGAGACCTTGCCCAACTCTTGGCCCAAAATAATACCTCGCCTAGCTAACTTAGTACAGTATATCCCTAGTATGCCCTTAGGCGCTCCTAGTAAAAGCAAACAAGCAAACGATGCAGAGCCAACGCTTGGAAAACGTGTTTGATTGATACTGCGCAAAAAGTGTCCGGGAAGCAAAGGGTTAAACAGCGTGAAAACACAAGTGGTGATTCATTCAATAATTTATTCACGGGCAGGTCATAAGAATGACGTGAGTAAGGAGCGATACCCAGAAGAAAAAGAGTGCTAAAGGTAGTGATGCTTAAGGAGGTGTAAAGCACCTGACAGGACCGTAACTGCCTCCTAAGGAAAGGGGACCNGGGGGGGGGGGGGGGGTGGATTGGGTCATTCAGTCAAAACGTTCCTGACTCCCACCTCTTTCCCAAAAATATGACTAAGGAACCCCGGTGACTATAAACTCACACTATGCCAAATAGTGTAAACGCCTCTGAATGACACCTTTGTCTAACAGTGTTCTGTTTTTTGCTTTTAAATGAAAGTAGAATATTGTTTTCTATAAATAACTATTAGAATCAGTTTAGGCTAACTGATATCAACTGCTGTTTTTTTACCCATGGAGAATATATTTTGAGTTGTTTGAAAGTCTCCGAATATGACATTCTGTTATGCATTTAGGAGACTATAAATGCCAGTTGTACCAGCAAACCACCCGTTAATCGGAAGTTGGATTTTAAGGTATCGAAACTTTGATATCAAATGTAACCAACTTCAATGGGCCGGGGGAGGGAGTTGAGGTCTCGAGCCTAAAAAGCTGGTCGTTACGGCCCTGATGCTATCCGATTGGAATCTGAATATAGGGGCATTATCCATTAAGGAAAATTGATTCAGTTGCATCGTGCATCACAATGGTTTAAACAAAACATGCAGTCGACTCCACTCATTTGCAATTTGCTTAATCACATTTCCACATAATCGCAACTTTTTATTTTCCTGAGTTAACATTTTTTACCATGTGTCACAAGGATCTGGAACAAAACATCGCCGTTTAATAGCAACAGCTCTTCAACATGAAAATTATTGATGCTCTCAGGCAATTGCGATTAAGCGGATTCGACGTAAAATTGGCGTTGTGATAGCACCGTTGAGTAGACACTGATAACAAAGTTGTGTACACGTGAACGTTACCATACCACCTTTGTCTATAGCAACTAAACAAACACAAAAAATTGGTTATTTCATTTTTCGGCTTTATAGGCAGACAGTACAACTTTTGTATGTGACAAAACCTACGAACATACATGTTAAGCATTTTTTTAAAAATGGAAATTATTTATAGACTGGTTCATGTTAAGATTAAGTCTTTCTTCAGATTCTAAGCCCGCAAGATAAACCTCTGAGCTAGACAGCAGTTTGTTTTTTTGTGTTTTTTGTTTTTTTGGCTTAGACTATTCGTGAAAGTTATGCATTCCAGTAATGGTGACTAGACAGATAAATTAATTAATTAATTATTATTAAAGAAAGAAAGAAAGAAAGAAAGAAAGAAAGAAAGAAAGAAAGAAAGAAATCATTGCTACATGTTGGGATATGCTCAAAATAGGTAAACAATGGGATAAATAAAACCAGATATCCGTTGAAGTTTTTCTGGTAACTATGACCTCGCAATAGATCCAATACACAGAGAACTCGAAGGTGGTTGGTAAACATACCGAAAATTGCTCGTATTTATTCCTTTATTCATATTTTAATCTATTTATTTGCTTATTTATCTTTTTATTTAGCTAGAGAGCAGTTTACGGGTATAAGTCAATTTTGGTACATAAACTTATGATGAGAAAACTGAGAGTCAGGTAGGAAAGATAGCTTGGAGAGAGATGGTTGCTTAGCTTAAAATGCAATCGAGCCAGATGCTCCGAAGGGTGTATTCTAGCTGTCCTCTAAGGTTATATATATATAATTTGTACGTTTTCCTGTTAATAAGTACACTTTTGGTTGCTTCTTAAGATGAACGCATTATCCGTGTTCCACTACAAATAAATATAGCACAGTTCATGAGAGTATATTTAAACTGGGTGTTGAAGGGAATATTAGCTACAAGTGTAAACATTAAGAAATCTGTTGGTAAAAAAAGATTTATGAAAAGAATTATTTAAACATTCAATTGTCTCAGTGATATGATTTTTAGGTTTAACAGCTTAATAAAGAAAATTAAAACTGGTTATTTTAAGATGTTAAGAGAAAAAGTCCTGAGTTTTCTTCCGATCTACAACAAACAAAACTAAATTTTGATATCAGCTATATGCGGATCAGAAATCCAAATCCAAGATATGGACACTAAAATTCACCCGACACGAAATTTATGTCTAAGGTTGAATGCTACACAATGGGTCAAGTTTTATTTTTCTTTTAAGCTCAGATATTTTAAAAACAAAACCAGCAACTTAAATGACGCACTGGGCTGTTATAGTTGTTTTTTTTAACCTGAGGACCAGTGTTGTTAACACACTTTCATTTTCAGAAGTTTGTACTTGCACATGAACATTCTTTATGAAGTCATAAATTATTTTTGCAGCCCTTTCAAAATGATACAAATTAAACAATAACATAGGCACTTTAAGGAAATTTATTGTTCTTACCGCTTAACTTATTTTGAAGGGTTGATCTGCCTTTCTCCAATATAGTCTGGTGCCAAATTTCGCAAGGTAAGATTTCTAACATTACATGCATTGTGCATAATGGGTAAAAAAAGAGATGGAAGCAAAAAAAACACAAAAAAACCAGACACGAGGGAGAATACATTTTTTTTAAAGAATCATAACAGAGAAGGACACTAAAAAGAAATATAATGCAATTTATTGACACTTTGCCATACTGGAGAAAATGTCAAAAAATGAAATATAAATCGTGCCGCCAGAAAAAAAAGATAATACGAGACTTATAATCTGCATTATTTTTATTATTATTGTCATCATCATCGTCATCATTATTATTACTCTTTCACAAACAACTTGACGTCTGGAACGAGTGTAGTTAGTCAGGTGCCAGTCACAACCAAGGGATTTAATACCTTAAAAGGGAAATAACTGAACTATCTAGCTGGGGAGCATACATGTTCAGGGGATGTAACTTGTACAATGTACAACACGCGAACATGTGTGGATTGACTTGGATTATCCCTCCATTGTCATATGGGTGCAGGTTACTGGCACCTATTATTCCTTTTTCTTTTGGCCCTATGAACAAAATGTGCTATTCTACAAATTCTACTGTGACTTCGGAATATTTCTTCCCTGGAGGTAAAAGAACTTCTTTTACCCGATCTTTTAATGGGAAGGAAAAAAGGAGGGGGAGGGTGGTTTACGATAAAATTTTTCACAAATCTCTTTCAACGATAGTCCACCTCCAATTCCGCTTTGGTTCACTAATTATTATTTAGGCTGGTTTGACCGCTTGCTAATACATAGGCCTAACACACTTTATTCTTACATCTATAAGGCTCAAACTGCACCGTAAACTTTAAAATTGGATGCTTTGTCTAAATCACAGGTCTTCTTACATATTTCTCTACCTTGACATCGGCTGGCAGGGCCCTAAAAAAATGCAGGATTTTATATATTAGTGGATTAATTGGGTTGTATAAAATGAGTAATCTGGTCTTCTAATAGGTGCATAAAATCTGTTTGCATCTACCTAGTATGCCCAATAAAAGAGACGACAGGAAGACAAAAACAAAAAAAAATAACGACTTTTGCTCACATTGCTGACATTACTTTAGAGCGTGCTCACTTACTTAGTGCCGGTCGGATACAAGCCAGCAAGTCCCTAAATGTACATTGATGTACATCATCATGCACTCCTTCAGACACATCTAGATAAAGAAAGTGATGATCAGATATCACTTTATGAATATTTGAGAGATACCACTTTATGGATGTTGAGAGATATCACTTTATGAATGTTGAGAGATATCACTTCAAGACGATATCATTTTGTGAATGTTGAGATGTATCACGTTATGACTTTTGAGAGATATCACTTTATGAATGTTGAGAGATATCGTTTTGTGAATGTTGAGAGATATCACTATGAATGGTGAGAGATATCATTTTGTGAATGTTGAGATATCACTTTATGAATGTTGAGAGATATCACTATGAATGGTGAGAGATATCACTTTATGAATGTGAGATATATCACTTTATGAATGTCGAGAGATATTACTTTATGAATGTTAGACACATCACTTTATAAATGTTCAGATATATCATTTTGTGAATGTTGAGAGAGATCATTTTATGAATATTGAGAGATACCACTTTATAGATGATGAGAGATATCACTTTATGAATGTTAGACATAGACTATCACTTTATAAATGTTGAGATAGATTATTTTGTAAATGTTGAGAGATATCACCTGATGAATTTTCGACATAATCACTTTATGAATGTTGAGAGATATCACTTTATGAATGTTGAGAAATATCACTTTATGAATGTTAGACATATCGCTTTATAAATATTGAGATATATTATTTTGTGAATGTTGAGAGACATCACTTTATGAATGTTGAGAGACATCACGTTATGAATATTTAGGCACATAACTTTATGAATGTTCAGAGATATCACTTTATGAATGTTGAGAGACATCACGTTATGAATATTTAGGCACATAAATTTATGAATGTTCAGAGATATCACTTTATGAATGTTGAGAAATATCAATTTATCAATGTTGGAATACATATCATCTTACGAATGTTGAAACAAGGTACTTTATGAATTTTGAGACATTTAGAAGTTAGGGGTATTGACATATCGCTCTATGAATGTTGAAAGATATCACTTTAGTTAAGATGTTTCATTTAATAAATGTTGAAAGGTATCACTTTACGAACGTTGAGAGATATCTCTTTATGAATACAAACATAATCAGATGATGCTTATGAACAGTAGTAGTAATAGTAGTAGTATGCTTTATGAACAGTAATGAGACCAGATAAAACTGTATGAAAACGGTGCTGTACTACCAGCGTCAACATTCGTTTATCTAACTATCTTTTGTGAAGCTTTTAGTCGTGCGTTAACCACCTTACCACCATAGGTGATGGAACAGTTGCATCGAGCCAGGACAGTATTGAGCAAGCATGTGGCCAAGCAGGAGTCTCTGTTATACACGTGGCCTTCGTCAACATGCACATCCTTTGTGCAGTACTCATCCCCGTAAGACTTGAAAGGGTACGGCATATGGCTAACCTAAACAAATACAAATAGACCGTTCTTAACCAGTCAGCTCCAATGAGACTTACTTCCGGTATAAACCAAAATATTAGTGTTAATGCGCCATCAAATCTGACATCCGAAAGTGGAAGACGCATCGGCCAATTGAAGCCAGTGTAACATGCATCAGCCAGAAAAAGTCAATGAAATCGACCAACTCAGCCAATCGTATTTCTCTAAGAATGGAAACGTGACAAGCGGAAGTAATGATTGATGGAGTTGTTGCTTGCAATGCCCGGATGACCCTGTATGGATAATGGCTGAGAGTGATCTATTAACAAGTACAGGCACACTACTTTTTAACGACATTTAATCAGTGACACACATCCTAACATTCTAAAAACACACTAACTCTCCTTTCGTCACAGTAACCCTACCATCGTAAACCTAGATTTTTAAAATAGTTTGTTGTAAAGACATTTTGATTTCTCGTGGCCTCGTATACACAGTTCAGCAAACGTTCTTATCTAATTTCGATAACCTTGTTTGTTCGACACGGGATATGCATGGACTATATTGTTCTACTGCCCCGCATTGTCATTGCTTGTTCTGAATCTTACTTCTAAGGCTATTGTTGTGTAATGCTGCTTGTTAATGGAGAACTAAAAGCCAGAACTATAATAACAATAATATATATATTCGAGAGCTTGCACATTAACGATAGATCTCTTACTATCGTAGGAATTAGCTTAGTGCATTGGTGCTCAATGCACCCTTAGTAGTGTTCAACGTGCGGATTTAACGTAATTCTTACAATGATAAGAGATTCTATCGTGAATGCGCAAACTCTAAATTGTCTTTAAAACCAGAGGAAAATTCTGCGTGAGGTGACCACTTGTCTAGGAGGGCTTTTTCTTTTCTTTTTCTCTGTAAGGAACGCATGTCGGTTGCCATAGATGCTGCTGTACGGAAAGAGCCTGTTTTTCCAATTTCGGGTCCTTTACGAAATGGTCTAGCAGACATGGGCATGCGCACATGACATTTCCTGTAATTACCATTATATTGCGCATTAGACTCAAACGACAAGACTGATGTTTTTTTTTTCTAACATCTGAACAAGACTGTAACGCCAGAAAGAGAGCTTCCGCTTAAACAATGGGACCTCTTACTATCGTGGGAATTACATTAGTGCATTAATGTTGAAAGCACCTTCGGTACGAAGGTAAGAGATCCCATTGTTAATGCGCAAGTTCTCAAATACCATATTATTCGCATGCGTATCTCTGCCGTAACTCTCCTGAAAAGAGACCCGAAGTTAACAATCCAATCTCTCTATTCTGAGGGATTACTCACGTGGTCGTAGGTGATTTTCGACGAGGTGGTGAAGCCTGGCGGAACCAAGTACGACCCAGAAACTATGGCAGGGAAGGTCCCGGGTTCATGAAGAAGAACCTGAAAAATAATAAAATTTGAGAGAGAAAATAAAAACATGTACACAAAACTTCCATTTTCACATAATAAAAGAAAAGGTTTCATACCTCACTCACAGAGTATTCGGGTGTTCTGTAACCTCTTAAAATTAAATCATCAGACCAGCCAGACAAGGATTGGGATGGAGGGAGGTGTGGGGGGAGGGGGGAGAGGGAAATCTGTTCATTTCAATTCCGATTTCGTGTTCGGAGACAACGGACCTCCCTCCTTCCACTATGACTGCGATCGTGAACGGAATCGGTAATTTTTTGCGTACGGATCAGGATAACAGACATCACACTGTATAATCGGAATCTGTACCTGTAATGGAAAACACCGATCGTCTCCACTTTCTCACATCTTCGGTTTTACTGTCTTTTTTTTTTGTTTTGTTTTTCCAGATAAGAGATTACCGCATTTTCAGCATCACTGGGTAATTCCAACAACATTTAATTGCAACTCTTTTCTCGCTCCCAAAGAGTCGCGATTAAACAGAGACGGCTACACTTCTTTTTCAAAGCTCTCTTAAGTTCTCATATCAGTAACGTACGAGCTCACTGCTTTGCAAGCTCACACGTTATCATTATATATATATAAAAAGTCATAAACATAGATTTATTGTGCACAGAAGGAGTAGAAGTCTCAGGTCAAAATAAAGTGGAAGTTTCGTAATTAAAATAATAATAATAATAATGATACATAGCATTTATATAGCGCTTATCCCTGTGGATACAGACTCTGAGCGCTTTACATAAATACGATTATATAATATTCAGCTCACACACCCAAACATACTACACTCTATACACATGTACTGCAATACAGATGAAAATTTAAAAAAAATTGGTTTCACAGACTGTCATGGTCAACCAAGATATTGTTTGAACAAATGTGTTTTGAGAAGTTTGTTAAAAGTATTTAGACAATTTTCTTTACGAATAATTTTAGGCAGTTTATTCCAAACAAATAGTCCTAAGGACGTAAAAGCTATTTCTCCAAACTTGTTTAATGTTTCCTTTTGGTACATGGAGAAAAGAAGCATTTTCAGATCGTACTGATCTAGTGGGCTTGTGCTCAGCTACCAGGTCCGATATGTATGCAGGCGAACTACCATTTATGGTCTTATAACAAAAAGTGGCAATCTTGTACTCAATTCTGGCTCTGAATGGTAACCAGTGAAGTAATTTTAAGAGAGGCTCACTGGGCTCTCGCTTACGGTTCTTAAAGATCAAACGGGCTGCATTATTTTGGACTCTCTGTAATCTATTTAATCATGAGTAACTTCCGCGCACCAACCTATTCTCTTTAAATGCTGTACAAAGTTCAATTGGGCGGTTTACAATCAAAAAACTTTGTAACAAGTCAGGTTTGGGAAATATGCGAGAATTTCCATTTTGTTCAAGTACGATTGGTCAAGACCTTCGCAGCAGACGTTATGGGTCTTAAGTTTCACGATGTTGAGGATCTAAATATGGACACGGCAGCCGCGACTGTTGTTTGGATGAAAGATTGAAGTGTTTTGGTTTTTTTTTGCTTTAATTTCAAGCATCACTGTATACATACATCTTAATACACTGCAGTACATTAACTTATTTCGAGGCTGTTCTTATGCAAAATATGAACGTCCAAGATAAAGTTTTACACGAAACAGAACGACATGGCAGTTGCACAGGTGAGATACATCGAGTCTCAAAGAAACAACAAATCAGTGCAATAGCTCTTAAAGTAGCAGGTGAAGTCTTTTCAGGCTTCAGGCACCTATTACTAGGCCAAATCACTGCTTGTGTGTAATCCTATTAATCAGCTCATATATAAAATTTATCTTCTGGGGGGCCCTGCCGGCCAATGTGAAGGCCAATGTAAATGAACCTGTGATCTAAATAGAGCATCCAATTTTAAAGCTTCGGGCACAATTTGAGTCTTATAGGAATAAAAATAAAATATGTTAGGCCTATGTATTGGCCCGCGGGAAAAACCAGCCTAATAAAAAATTGGGAACCAATTCAGAAGCCGAAATTACTATTTTTGAAAGAGATTTGTTAAACATTTTCGACGTTGCCCCCTCTCCCCTCCCTTTTTGTTTCATCCCCTTATAAGATCGGGCAAAAGAAGTACTTTAACCTCCATGGAAAAAAATAGTCCGAAGCCAAATTAGACTTTATAGAATAACACATTTTGTTTATAGAGCCGGAAGAACAAAATAAACAATAAATGCCAGTATCCTTCCACAACTTAAAGCGGCAGATGAAGTTTTTTTCAGAACTTGAAGCGGCAGGTGAAGTTTTTTCCAGAACTTAGAAAAACTTGGAAAACTTCACGCGTCGGAGGACCGCGCTAAAAATATCAGAGCCGTAAAGGGTCCTTCGAATTATTGTATAATGATTTTGTAGTCCCCCTCTCATTAAAAAAAAAAAGTAAGGCAGTTCAAAACATTCACACATATTAATGCGTTTTACTTGATCGGGTTTTGTTCCCTTTGCATTTAATGAAAGTGTAGTTAGGCCACATAATGTTTTGCCAAGTTGCTTGATGGATCAATAAAGTAAAACTATTGGGATCAAATATCCTTGTTTTTTAATATAATATATTGGTAACTTTATATCTTGAGTTAAAAGCTCTTTCTCAGTCAGATGAAGTTACATAAGGTCTCGTAACATTACACGTAAACCACATTTGCGGAACCAATATGTGCATAAGTTTCGAAATGCATGGTATTATCAATCAATGTCTAAAAATGTCACTCTGGCACTAACAGTGTGTTTCAACTTCCAAACGCATTTATTAAGAATTCATTACGTGGCTTTCCTTCAAGATTAGTCACTTATATCATCGGACTTGATTGGCGAATCAAACTGCATGGGCAGCGGGAAATTTGAGCAGGGCTGCTAAATCGAAGGTTCTCACAGTTCCGATTGCCACTTTATTTTGTTCTCTTGGTTGTAACCCTGTGATGGAACATCTATCTATCTATCTATCTATCTATCTATCTATCTATCTATCTATCTATCTATCTGTCTATCTGTCTGTCTGTCTGTCTGTCTGTCTGTCTGTCTGTCTGTCTGTCTGTCTGTCACATTTCAATTCGAAATGAACTATAAGAATATAAGCATCTCCTTGCTGAACATTCGGTGCGACGGTAGAATTTTGCACCACAGTAGCAGCTGGTTGGCCGGCAGACAACACGTTCAACAGTCATCATGGGTAAAAATGGTCACGCAGCCAGCGAGAGGCTGGCCCCGATGCATCTCGCGTTACAGTTTATGTCTTCTTTGCAACTGTAGCTTCATCAAAGAGCCTGTGGGAGTGACCATACGTTCCTCTGTCTGTCTGTCTGTCTGTGATATCTTGTTCACTCTTTTTTCTGACGCTCTCTCTCTCTCTCTCTCTCNTCTCTCTCTCTCTCTCTCTCTCTCTCTCTCTCTCTCTCTCTCTCTCTCTCTCTCTCTCTCTCTTCCTCCCTCGAATCAAAAGAATAATTTCTATTGAATTGGGAAATCCCCTGGTGAATTCTTCCAAAAGAGAAGAATGAAGTTCTGACATAGTGACTAACCCCTTCCCTATACTGCCATATTAATTGATAGATAGATACCTATCCTGCCTCCCTCCATCTTGGAAAAGCCATTTTCTCTGATAAGTCAGCCCTTCCTCTTTAACTGGCAAAGATAAAGTACGTTCACCATGGTGTCAACTAAAACGAGAGGAAGAGTGAAAGAACGAAATCCACAACAAGTTTACATTAAGAAAATGAGAAGCCCTTAACTACATTTAAAGCAATAACAATTATTATTATTATACCATACTAATGATAGTAATACTACTAATGATAATGATTAAAAATAATACTCATAGTGAAATTAACAGGTATCATGCTTAAGGCGTTGTCAGTTCACGCGATCTCAGATAATTATGCTCCGGCAGGCCTGATTACTCAGGGACAATCTCAACTCGTTGGAAAGCATATAGTACCCTCATTTACAGGCTCTGATTACCAGTACTGCAACAATATCTTCGGTGCCTACAAAGAGGTACCCAGTTTACAAACTTGTGGACCGAAGAAAATGCCAATGCAATGGTTTTCAAAAGTATTTACAACATGACTACGATGGAAATGGAACCCAAGATCCTCAGATCTTGATCCAAATCCACAATCACTCGGCCATACAGCTTCTTTTATCTTTGCAAGAGACAACTGAGTATAATTTGTAACCAGGGCTATGTTTTTGGTTGCTGCCCGCTACTCAAGGTGGAAAAATGTGCACACCTACTGGATGTTTGTTATAATATGTGGCATCTTTTGCGAATACCAAAAGTAAGAACTCGACAAAACAGTGGCAACCATCGACGGTTTCAGATTAAATTGTAGTTAGAACTTCGTATCACCGGTCGTGTGGCGGAAGAGGATGTGGCAAAAACCAACTATGGTATGTATGCTAATAAATGAGGCAAAGATAAAAGTAGAACAAACAATAATCGCAAGACAGTGCATTAATTTCTAGCTCTTTCGCATCAGTAACAGCCATCTTGGCTTGCCTAGAGAAATATACTTCCTTTGTTCAGGACCGCCCACAGAATAAAAGGACCGCCTCTTTCAAGCACCCGTGGAGACCACACAAACGCAGCTCTGTGATGTTCAGCGCTGGGTCAGGCAAGACAGTGCCAACATTATGCGGAAATTTCTTAGGAGACAACAGCCTGCGTGATGTAGGTGTCGTCAGTTCTTTCTGGGTGAGCAGTCATTCTTGCCGTAAGATTCGTGTTTTCTTTACAAAATTTCTCTATCATGTCGGTAGCTAAAGAAATTATCTTCACTGAGATGTTCTCAGGAGGTTGAGCTGGGTCGTTTGATATACAATATGGTGGGGTTGCACATCTATCTTTTAAAAAATGGAGCAGGTCATTGGGATGACGCTTGCTATAAATTCAGAGACAGGGGGTTCACTGCAGCTCATCAAAGAAGGACTATCCACAATAAACTTGCGACTCACACAGCAAATTTGAGCAAAATCTGTGGCGAACTAAATTCGTTTAACAGTTTTTAACCGTTGTATTGCTGTGATAGAATATATTCTACCGTGCGTTCGCTACGCTTGAATGCGGTAAAAGAATATATATACATCTCCTTGCAGAGTGCAAAGAGCGACTTTAGAATTTTGCAGCAGTTTCACCTGACCGGCCGGCAGACAACACGTGCAACGATCATCATCCGTAACAGTGACCACGCAGCTCGTGGGAGGCTGGACCCGAGAAGCCTCACTCTTCGACAGGAAAAAAAAGCATCCGCCTAAATTTTGGCCCTCTCAAAACTGACCCGTTTTCTGAGAAAACATGAGGATCCCTGGTAAAGACCTTCACATGCCTGCACCAACAGACAGATATAGAGGATAAACAAAGTTATTAATTAGCTCATGGATCAGATTTTGGACTTGAAAGTTCACAACATAATACGAAAGGCAAATTAGAGGGTTGTTTTTTTTTCTTCTGATTTTGTTTTTCGTTTCCACAAATAGTGAAGAAGCTATCTACTCATACGTGGTTGGTTATTGCGTCAACTTAACAACTATCAGTTTCGGCCTACATTATATCACCTTACACTAAAATCATTTGCTTAAAAGATATCTTTTTAAAAAAACAACACTCCCATGAGAAAAGTTTACGCTTAATATTTTCACAAGTTCTCGAATTATCCTGTCGAATAAGCACAAAAAAAAACAACTGAGGCCTATAAATTCTGCTCCAACTTTCACTCTGCACCAGTCGGCGAATCAAACAGTTTCTATCTGCCTCTGCCAGCAACAGTATCAGGTCCTCAGTATTTCGGCCTTCAGCTTCATCATGAACTGTAAGTATAACAAGTTTTAGAATAAGATAAGATAAGATAAGATAAGATAAGATAAGATAAATCTTGTTGATTCTTCACGTCAGACGAGTGCGACACCTACACACAGGTGATGACCTTGTATGCTATTCCTTCTTGTTACTTGTTCAAGGAGTCGCTTCCTTTGCCAAAAGCGGCATTCCAGTGTTTGCTAGGTCCTTCTCTCTAGCACCGAGCCGAGAGTCTGTAGTTACAAATTTCAAGTTTCAGGTTTCAAGTTAATTTATGTAGGCGAAAGCCAACTACATACAATATAACGTCCCATCACTACAAAAGAATGAATGAAAAGGAAACAAAGAACAACAAATGTTATTATGCACAACTGTCACTTACATTTGGTCATTGACATCGCTGTCTCTTTCTCTTTCTGTCATACTATCTCTATCTCTCTCTCTCCCACTAACTTTCTCTCTCCCTAACTTACAGTCTCTCGACTCTCTCTCTCACTCACTCACTCTCCCAAATCTAAGGTTAACAGCTACAACTTTCACAACATCCCATTAGATCAGAGACATCTATGTAACAAAAACTAACAATTCACCCCACCTCCCTGCCATTTTGGGAAGCAACACTTGTGTCACTTAAACTGCTCGTATTCTCTTAATATATGATAGAATCCTATTGGTACGTTTCTGAGTTCTTTATTATTACTTGAATTTAAAAGATTTTAGAATCTAGCCATACTAGGTTTTGTGGAGCACACTTACTGTGGACAAAAGGTACGTGTATGGGGAATTAGTATTTATCCCATAAACAGGGCCTATTTCCAGAGACATAAAAGTGTGTAATAATTTTCTGGTATGTCACACGTTACATAAATTTGACCTTTGACCTGCTGACGATAATTGGAAGCCTCTAGGCGTATGATTATGTGACTTTGTTTCTTTTGAAACTATTTTCCCTGCCTGTCTAAATTTAAAAAAAAAAACATTTCTGTCTGTCTTTCTTACTGTTCTCTTTATTTCAGTTCAGATAAATATTCGAATTGAAAGTACTTGGAATGTCACAGTATTTCTGTGGTCTAAAGTTTCATTGATGATTGTCAGCCGTTTGGATTTGCTTTGTGTCGTGAAACTGCGTGGTTCATTCAGTTCAGTTCTGAATGATGTGTTTTAAACAGGATGAGGGCCACTTCAGGGTCTTTTTCACGATGAAAAAAATCATTTTTTTTAAAATTTAGTTAGAGCTTATATGATAAAAAGGATCTGAAATTTGTCTTTGTTTGATATCAGATTTATGAAATTCGTTACATATTTATCATATTCGCAGACGAGAGGCTTGCAAATACGATAAATTTATAACTCATCATACGATAAATGTATAACTCATTTCATAACTCTGATATCGAACAAACACTCATTACAGATCCTCTATTTCTGAACAAGTACACTTCTGGTCGCGCAGAAGGTATACACATTATCCGTGCTCTGTTGTATATATAAAAGTGCTTCGGGCTGCCTCTAAAAAAACGATGAGAATAATCTAAGTGTAGAGAGGCACTAAAACTCTTCACTCCATTTCTTTAATTCTGGAATGAACATGTCGCTTTTATAACCTTTTTCGTCAGGCTATTGAAATGTGATATACACTATGTTGGGGCAATAGTGAGAACTGCGTCATGACGTACTCATAGCAGAAAAAAATCGCGCCGCATAATAATCGTGCCGTCTTATTTCATTATTGTTAACTCATTTGACAACCATTTGTATTCATTTGTGTACTTACTTTGTATTAGATTCTTGGCAGATTTACTCGATCTCTTCCGTTTTTCAGCCATCATCTGCATGATTGTAGAAGTTGCAGTATTCACAAAAGTAAAAAATCGCGACGCGTAAGAGTAAAGCGTTTTATTTCACTATTGTTAATGCTTTTCACCACCATTTGTATCCATTTGTAGGTTTATGTTGTGTTAGATTCTCAGCAGAGTTGCTCGATCTCTCCTGCTGGTTAACCCAAGCTCTATACGATTGTAGAAAATGACTGTGATATCACATTACAGTAGTCAAAGTCGCGCCGCATGAGAATAGCGCCGTTCTGCATATTTAATTAATGTTATTGCATTTGATAATCATTTGTATTCATCTGTAGGCTAACTTTGTGTTAGATTCTCTGCATAGTAACTCGATCTTTTCCCTTAGTCAGTTATCCTCTATATGATTGTAGACGATGCTTGTTGTCCCCTGTTCACTGCAGAGAAATTGAAGCATAAGTTTGAATTAGCAAAGAAAAAGGTATCGAAGACTCTTTATTTGAAATTAAGTTTTCAGACACACAGTGGAGCAAGGATAATGTGTATATAAAGAGATCGACTGGTCAAAAGTGAACTTATTAACAGAAATATGTACTAACCATACACGTAGCTTTACAGGCGGAATGTCGGCATCACATACTGTCCTCAATATCCATGTTTATGTATTAAGCGTGTCCGTATTAAGTGTGCTCGTGTGTGCCTTATTTACAGTAATATCACTGGCAGTATCTTCGAAGACATAATAGAGGAAAAAAATATTTTGGACAGATCAAACCGGTCTGGAACTGTTGAAGATCCGCTCTCTTCATTTTCAGCAGCAATTTGTTGCGGATGTTGCACTGCCAGCTGTGTTTTTAGCCTCATAAAATGTTATGCATGTTTGCTATGGAAAAACATGCGTAGCTGGATTAAAGAATGAAAAAAAATGTGTTTATCAATGTTATTTTATACAAACACTATATTTTCATGGACGATCAATAAGCCGTACTGTAAGAATAGTAATAGCCGGAGGAAGAGCCCACAGCTGTCGTTCATAAATAGTTCAAGTTAACTTTTTATTTTCTAATGAATTCACGTTGACAAAATAGTACTGTAGAGTGATTACTCACAGCGATATTGAATACAAACGAGCTCTTTGATAATAATAATAATAATAATGGTACAGTAATATAAAAATAATTACTATTATAATAACGTATGAAGTCACTGGAAGTGCCAGATTTTCATACATTCAAAAGTGGTGCACTGAAGGAAAGTTGGAGCGCCTATAGACCATACTAAACCATATACGATAGTCTACCCTATTATTCGGATAAAAGTTTTGCAAGAGTCTGTCAACATGATGTAATGCCTTTGCCTGTTCTACGCCCACAGGATTATAGTATGCAAAAGATTTTTTACACCCAATGGGCGCGTGGCGGCCATAAGCTTATGTTAAATAGTGAAGCTATGAGTAGTTCGGTCTAAACATTGGCTGGGATCAGCCCATCAAACAGAAACACTGACGAGGACGTGTCTTCGTCCATTCACTTCTCATCCAGTTGTTTTCTACGTAGATCATATCTTATGTAAGTCTTTAGGACTAAAAAAATATTGCGAGATTATCTATATTCAAGAATATACGAAAATACGTCATGTTTAGAGAGTACCATCTTATAATAATAATAATGATAATGCGATTTATCAGTCTCATATCCAGGCTCATGCCCGTTCATGCGACTTCACACTTTTATTACCCCAGGAGGCCTGATCACTCTAGGACTTTCTCGACTCCCTGGGGAGCATACAGTGCGGCTGCCATTTATAGGCGCTGATCACTAGCTTTCTGACAATACCTTCCGCTGCCTTTAGGGGAAACTTCAGTCCCGTCTGTCCGACAGTGAAGCTCACATTCTCCTGAGGGGGGTTAACTAGCCTCTATCGAAGATTGTAATGTTTTGCTACGGTGAGCACTGTTCTTTTTTAATTCAATACGCAGAAATGCGTTACAGTGTGATAAAGGTGCTTTTTTTACCAGTTATGGATGTTGATCTTAAAAACACTTTTTCACAGAACACAGCTTTTATTTCATCATCAGATTTCAAATATGTTTCTGAGGCACATCAATGCACGTTGTAACAGAGGGTTGTTTTTTTTTGGTTCAATATTTGTGTCTCAAGAATACGTTACGTGGAACAAAGATGGTTGATTGTCTTCAACAAACATATATTGGGAATTCAGGTTAGAAAAGCCAAACCTTTTCGTCGTTATGCGCATTA
>JAWQUT010000416.1:0-24443 GCA_033807755.1 Ellobium chinense | reverse complement strand
AGGCATTTGTGTGGAGAGTATTTTGGCATGGGATCCCTTCATAAGTTAGTGAGAAGTGTAAAACCTTAAATAGCCAACAGTGCACAAAACATTGGCGTCTTCATACCTTAATGTGTGTGCTTTCATCAGGTGAAAAAAATGTTGACCTAAAACTAAAGTGGCCCGTAATATAATTTTTGAAGTGTGAAGGGGTCATTCTGCGCAATTAAAAAAACACATCTGAGAAATTCACGATTATCGTACAACATTATATTATATGTATATCCCAAAATTGATCCATAATTACTGACCATTTGCCTAAAAATTAAGTGTTTTAGTGTAAAGAAATGATTTATTTTCAATTTCTGAAAAAATAAATAATTCCATACTGGATAACATTATAATAATAAAAATAATAATAAGGCGGTTTTTAAGTTTCTTTTCGAGATCATGTCCGCTCACGCGACTTCACACTATTACTGTAATACCCCAGCAGGCCAGAAGGCTCTAGGACTTTACTAACTTCCTGGGAAGTATACAGTACCGCTGACATTTACAGGCGCTTACCACTTGTATACTAACAATATCTGAGATAAATATGAATAAAGTGCTTTCCTAGGGCACTTACAACATGACTGTGGTCAAGAATCCAACTCACGACCTTTAGATGTTAAGTCCAACACCACAACCGTTCGGCCACAAACGGCTGGTGCTAATCATGATCATTTTCAAACTCTAAATTTCCCTTCCTAGTCTAGCGACCTAGAGCCTTATTCTGACTAGCTGCAAGACATATATCAAAACACTGTGAGTGGGAAAACGTTAACACAGTGCAACCCGAAACGAGCTGGGTTCTAGTTAGTAACTGAGCTGGTGAAGTGGGGAGGGGAAAGGGAGGCTGTTGAGGCTCTGCAAAATGGCGGCATACATCTCCATTTTCAAATTTTAAGGTAGAAATTTCCCTCACCAGCTTTGCGTCCTACGAGGAAATGGCAGGAATCAAAAGATTGGATTTATACTAAGGAATAAGGCAAACATTTAAATGTATAAAGCACCACTAACAGTTCAGTACATTATTTTCTAGCTTGCTTACAGACTGATACATCCGTTCCTTGGAATATCTGAAGGACCGCCTACAGAATAAAGGGACAACCACATCCGCGGTGACTACAAATTAATGTAGCGGCACTGTACGCTCCCGAAGAAGTTGAGAAAATCCTAGAAAGATCAGGCATGCTGGGGGAATAATAGTATGAAGTCGCGTGGGCGGGCATTAGCCTGGATACGAGACATATAAACCACATTTTTATTATTATGATAACTGCATATGGTGTTAAAAAAGGAAAGAAAATAAAGATCGAAACCCGACACTGTAATATTCTCTCGTTTGGGTGGTCACAACATTGGGTAGGACTGGCGAGGACATAATTGTGTAGTACTATTATCAAAACTTCAGGAAACGTCATCCTCATCTTACAAAGACTGGCAAGATTAAAGACAATCTGTTTGATTTTACTGGAGACGAGTTTATTGGCCTTTGGAGAATTACGGGTGACTGTAATATTTGTCTTTCAGAAATGTATAACTAATGAAAATCCTAGCGCTCTTTCTCGATATAAGCCAGTATTGGACATTGTACTAGGCAAAGTCAGTGACAAAAACAGATACAACTCTATGTTTTTATTGTAGTTCAGAAAGTACTATACTCAAAAGCCTGAACTGTTACATATTACTAAGCATTGGTCTACAGAACTTACTTTCAAAGAGTGGCTTTCCTAAGCGCAATGAAGCATAAATGAGAGTTTTCTTTTTTTCCCTTCTTATGTAAAAATTTGGGATTGTTCTACCTAAAGGACTATTTATTTTATTCCGCCCATGGTTCCGTAACTTCGTCGCTTTCTAAAGGTTGGGGTAAATATTTAGCGACGTAAATGTCGCATTCCCTGAGGAAAGGGCATTAATCTGAATGCAAGTTGTTAATGTCATCTCTGTCATCAGTTAAGCATTTGCTGTGTCGCAGATTGGGATTTGCCTTATTGTGGTTGTTGTTGTTAATGTTGTTGTTGTTGTTGTTGTTGTTGTTGTGATCGTGGTATTGGTGGTGGTGATAGTTCTGTAGGATAGTTTCTAAATCAATGCTAATGTTATTGGTGGCAGTGGTGGTGGCGGTAGTACTGCTGTAGCTGCTGCTGCTGGTGGTGCTGTTGCCGCTAACTTTTCATTATTCCTTATTGTTAATGTAAAAACAGCCGAATGTCATACTTACGTCACATAACAGTTTGTGCCATTTCTTGTCCAAAAACACCTCGTCGTTTTAATCAAGCTCTGTTTCATGACCGGATAAGAATTTGCCCCATTTTGTAAAGTGGGCGTACTCGTCGGTTTAAAATAAAAAGTAACACGGTTACAAGGAAATGGGTCAAATAAGAGAGATGATAAATCTGGTATTGCACACTTTTATTCATCAGACCCGCACCACTGGTGCGTTGCACTTAACAAAAACGCCAAAATATATTTTTTTTTAAAAAGGAATTTTAAATATTCATTTGGTACCCAGGTTGGCTGAAATCCGTAAGGCAACATAGTTTGTCACTTGAGAGATGAAGGATGTGAATGTCTTTTTCCATATTTACTTTCCTCCTGCGACACTCCCAAGGGCTTGGTTGATAGCACCAGCGGCAGTTTCAGTGGCACACTGGGTGTTACAGACGGCCTGGCAGTTGGCAAACTTCACATCACAGGTGATTCCATTCAACAGGTCAAGCCCATCGCCATTACTGCACGTGTTGTATTCTGTCGTGCACTGTTCGTTGCACTTGTCCAAGCAGCCACAGGTGGCGCCACAGCCCAGAGAGCAGATGTTGAAGTTAGTGTCGCACAGAGATCCAAAGATGCCGGTCAGATCGCAGGCCTGTTTAGTGCCTGCACAAAGGCCATTACAGACGTCGGTGCAAGGAGTGGCACTGACGCCCAAGACTAGCATAGCCGCAACGGCAAAGATGGTAACACCTGAAAAAAAAATGTGTGTACAGGATGTTGAGCTGCATTTTCGAAAAGAAAATGGAAAAAGGAAACGAGGGCACTAGGCACATGGGAGATGCAAGAGTTGAGGTTACCTTTTAGGACCTTAAAATAGTAAATATCGCCTCTGAGTTTCAATCTTCCAGCTGGACCTATTCAGTATACATACTATTATTATTATTTGTATTCAAAACGGTGGCCTGTCTCCCAACCCCCTTTCGTTTTATTTAACGAAACCAAAATAAAAAAAAACAAAACTTTAAATGTCATAGTCGGCCATCAGAGCCATATGCGCTTTCAAAAATGAAAGGAATTTGATGTACATTTCTTGTTACAAAATGGTGATATACGAGCGTTATTTTCAAGACATCGGTAGTTTCCGTTCAACAGTTTTAAGCTGCGCTGTTTTCTCTCTGAGCACAAAGTTTACCCTCTTAGATTTCCAAAACCGCTTTGTCCTATGCTTTGCGACGGACAAAGCAAAATAGTTTCCATGATATCAAACAATTCCTAACTCTCCTCTAGTGATCGGACAAAAGAAGCAAATTGAATGGTACTTATTGTAACTAAAGTACGCTAACATTTGTGATGGTGGACGGCCGTTAAACGGGTGAGTACAGTGGTATTGCATCAACATGCACCCGAAGGCCTTCGTTTTGAGCCATTACACATGAGTACCTCTTCGACTTATAGTTATTAGATCTGATGTTACCGAATAGTTGTGTGGTGCCAGCAATATTAACACATGAAATCACTGGAGGAATAAATTGGAACATAGTCTATTCCCACGAAATAAGTCTTGCTAATCCCATATTGAATGCTTTGACCGAAACTTCGGGCTTAAAAATAAGCGCTTTGAAGACTGCAACGATCTTTTCATTAGAAATATATCTGAATTTTTTATGCTATGTTTCTGTGAAAATAAAATATGTTTTCGAAAAGTATGTTTTCACATTGTCACAGCCGCCATTTGTTGTCACTCTTTTCGTTTCGTACTTTTCGCCCACGGGAAGGCCTGTGTGGTCACTTAAACATTTTTTTTTATTTTTTGTAAATTGTAAATGAAATGTTTCCCACCCTTTTTTTTTCTTTTCAAAATAAATATTTTTGGAGGCGCAAAAATAAGGTTGACAAGAGTGGCACAAAATTGCAGTCTCGTTTGGAGCAACAGAAGAACATGTTTCTTAGGTTAACGGATGGTCATTGAAGCAAAAGAGAAGATAACAAGCAAGACTTCCTCTCAGCACTAAATTTAGATTAAGACAAGACCAAAAATAGCCGAGGTACGTTACAGGTGAGCGACACAGAAACACCATCTTTATTCCCATAACACCGCCCATATCATTAGCCGTATACATAATCGTTGCGTTAATTAACGCACTGCGGTAACAACGGGAAATAAAACATAACAGTACTAGTGCTCCACGTAGTCAATGCAGTGCGTTTATTAACACAAGGATTGTGCATACGACTACAGAAGGGCGAGATCAGCTGTACCACTCGTTAACTATTATCACTTCTAATGGGGCATAAAGTAACGTCATAGGCGTCTAACTATGGACATTTAATTTGAAGCAATGAATTAAAGTCGTGCTATAATAGAAGCTGCTAAACTATACTGGTGGTTCAGTAAATGTACAGGCAATATATACTCACAGTTCATGATGTGGCTGAAGGAAAGTTACTGGTAACTTCAGTGCTGTCGACAGAGGACTTCCTAGTCAGTACCTGGGCTACCAATGGTCAGTTGGTCACCCATTATATACAGGCATGGGAGTCTTCTTAATTTCTGCAGACATCGTCATGCTGGTTCGCTCAGTAACTTGATAAGCTGCCTCGGCATAATTTTGCGCTCACGTCATGCGTTCCGTTCGGCAATATAGCTCTAACAGCCCGGTCAAATTTCATAATTTAAATATCAATTATCGATGTAAGCCGAGCGCGGTCTCTCTGCGCCGCAATCAAAACCATAACTACTTTCACAGCCCTTCATACCATGAAAAATTAGGATTAATTCTCTCCCCCTCCCCCTTTCCAACCGTTCTCCCTCTTTACACTCGCAGCCCTCAACCCCACCCAATCCCTAAATCCCTACATCTTTTACTGGGGTATCAATGCAACATGGAAGTATAAATATTTCCGTTTGCTGAATGTTTTTCTCTTTTTCAGATAAGCCTTTCCAAATGGCTTATAATATCAAAAATTTGCTGCAGATGGTTGCCATATGCTGAATCTCAAACTTTAATTAACCTAACAGATTGCGACATCCCACAAACGGATCAGTTCAACGGGCTCCAATGCCCTATGTGCAGAGTCGGTCGGGAGGAGGGGTTGGGAAAGGAGGATGTTAGGAGGCAAAATGGCGGCAACCAGCTCCATTTTCAAATTGTTCAGTTGAACTTTTTATCAACAACCTTCTCTCGACAGACGATATGGTAAAATAAATGGTGGTATATATGCTGATGAATGGGACACTGAAAAAATTGCAGCAAATACTACTCACAAGTCAGTACAATATTTTCTAGCTCTTCTACATCAGTAGCAGCCATTTTGGCGTGCCCACAGACTGATACTTTCGTCGCTGGGAATCTCTGACGGATCCCTTCATAAGTTAGTGAGAGGTGGAAAACCTTAAATAGCCAACAGTGAACAAAACGTTGACATCTTCATACTTTAATGTGTGTGCTTTCATCAGGTGAAAAACATTTTGACCTAAAACTACTGTCGCCCGTAATATAATTTTTAAAATGGGAAGGGGTCATTCTGCGCAATAAAAAAAATCTGAAAATTTCGCGATTATGGTACATTTTATTACATGTACAGTGAAACCTCGTTATACCGCCAAGTAAGGGGCAAACAGAAAAATGGCGGTATAACGAGAATGGCGGTATAACGAAAATACCATGTAGAACAAGGAAAATAAGTAATTTTCCAACATCGGACTGGCTAACATGTCTAAAATAATGCAGTTATCTCCCTTTAAAACAATAGAGTTAAAATTAAAAACAAGCAAGAACTAACGATTGGAAGCGTCTGTGTCAAGTTGGAGTATGATAAGAAAAGAAGTTGACTACTACACATTACACATCCAGGTCGGAGAATCAGACGAGCTCTAGGCCTACATCATAGATCAATGTGTGCTGTTTGCATCGTTCCCGGTGACCGGTGCGAACCAGTTGAAGCATCACCTCGCGCGCGATTACGTTCGTTCGCAAACTCTCTAGGCCTATTGAACGAGAGGAGATTGAACTGTGACCCGCCTTTCCCACTGCATGCCCCATCAGTAGGCCTAGACTATCAGGACTTCGTTTCCAAAAAGCGAAGAGTAGGATTGGTGTTTGAGTAACAAGCACAGACTGTGGCGCCAAGTGATGTTCCGTCTGTTAGCTGGATTTAGGTAGAGGTGGGGAGTGGGGGTTAAATTTACGTTGGCGGTATAACGAGCAATATTTACTATACTCAAGTTATGAATGTAACAGTTAAACTGTTGGCGGATGGCGGATGGCGGTATAACGAGATTTTTAATGACTTTGTATAGGTGTCAGATCCGTTCCACGGCGAAAAGCTGGCGGTATGCGGGAATGGCGGTATAACGGGTGGCGGTATAGCGAGGTTTCACTGTATATCCTAAAATTGATCCACAATTACTGACCATTTGCCTATAAATTAAGTGTTTCAGTGTAAAGAAATAACTTTACTGTCGATTTGTGCAACAATAAATGATTCCATATTGGATAATAAGAATAAGGCGGTTTTTTTCATTTCTTTTCGAGGTATTGCCCGCTCACGCAACTTCACACTATTACTGTAATACCCTAGCAGGCCAGAAGGCTCTAGGACTTTACTAACTTCCTGGGAATAATATAGTACCGCTGACATTTACAGGCGCTTACCACTAGCATACTAACAATATCTGAGATAAATATGAATAAAGTGTTTTCCTAGGGCATTTACAACACAAACGTGGTCGAAAATCCAACTCACGACCTTTAGATGTTAAGTCCAACGCCAAACCATTCGACCACAAACGGCTGCTGCTAATCATGATCATTTTCAAAGTCTAATTTCACTTTCTAGTCTAGCGACCTACAGCCTTATTCTGACTAGCTGCAAGACATATATCAAAACACTGTGAGAGTGGGCGAAGGTTAACATAGTGCAAACGGAAACGAGCTGGGTTCTAGTTAGCAGTTGGGCAGCTGAGCTGGTGGAGGGGAGAGGGGACAGGGAGGCAGTTGAGGCTCTTCAAAACGGCGGCAGCCATCTCCATTTTTAAATTTTAAGGTAGAAATTTTCTTCACCAGCTTTGCGTCCTAAGAGGATATGGCAGGAATCAAGATTGGATTTATACTAATGAATAAGGCAAAGATTTAAATGTATAAAGCACCACTAACAATTCAGTGCATTATTTTCTGGCTCTTCCACATCAGTCGCAGCCTTGTTGGCTTGCTTACAGACTGATACTTCCGCTACTTGGAATATCTGAAGGACCGCCTACAGAATAGAGGGACAACCCATTTCCCACATCCGCGGTGACTACAAATGTAGCCCTGATTACATTAGTGTTCGTTAAACAATTTAGCTCAAGAAATAGACGAAACACAATTTTCGGAAGAGCGCACACATTTTCTCTCCTCCACCCCCAAACCCTCCCCTACTTTAGTTTTTTTTTTTTTTCTAAGCACATGTACCGCCAGTATGCATTCGTCACACGATACACCCGTTAAGTTTTGGTATTATAGTTTGAAGTTTGAAGTTTTGTTTATTTAGGTCAAAGCCCCATTTGCAATGCAATTTCACAACAGTTAAGAAAGAATGAACAAAAAACTCATGTGATAACTGTCACTTACATTTACTAACTGGCATCTTTGTCTCTTTCTCTTTCTCTCCATCTCATTCTCTCTGTCTTACTCTCTCACTTTCTCTCTCCCTATTTCACACTTTCTTTCTCTCACTCATTCACTCACTCCCCGTTTCTAATTTTCAAATTCTCGGTGGCAACTTCCACAACATGCCATTAGATCAGACACATCTATGCATTCTTACAATTGCCATTATTTCTTATAATCTCCCCCTTTCCTCTCAAAACTAGCAACTTCCCCCTTCCCCCGTGCTTAGGAAGTTTCAGTCGCCATCTCTGATTTGTAACTTCGTCGCTTTTTTGTCGCCTTTCGACCAATATTCGAGATTTGACATATTTGTACTGCCTATAATGTGTCGTGGGTTGTGTACGCAATCTCAGTCCTCTATCTTCAACATTTTCGAAATACGATAGGAAACTGCCAATATTATGCTCCGCTATCGGAGTATTCCACGCACGTGATTCCAGGCAATTTACACAATTCACTATTCATTTTAATCTCACCCAGGTTACATAGTAACATATGAGTGGGCAAACACCGATACTGCAATGCAACCATATAGACAAAACAACATAACTGCTCATGTCTGAAACAGTGTGGCTAATCGTTTCGTCGTTGGAATCAAGATCTAAAGGTCGTGAGTTCCGATTTCCAACCACGGACAAGTTGTAAGTGTCCATGGAGAATATTCCATTCACATTTTCCTCAATTCACCGTCTGTAAATGGGTACCTGGCTATAGGCAGTAGAAGATATTGTCAAAATGCTAGTGATCAGGACCTATACTTTTCAGCGGCACTGTACGCTCCCCAAGAAGTTGAGAAATCCTAGAAAGATCAGGCATGCTGGGGGAATAATATTATGAAGTCGCGTGGGCGGGCATTAGCCTGGATACGAGACATATAAACCGCATTATTATTATTATGATAACTGCATATAGTCTAAAAAAGGAAAGAAAATAAAGATCAAAATCCGACACTCCAATATTCTCCAGTTTGGATGGTCACAACATTGGGTAGAACTGGGGAGGACATAATTGTGTAATACTATTATCGAAACTTCACGAAACTTCATCCTCATCTTACAAAGACTGGCATTATTAAAGACAATGTGTTTGATTTGATTGGGGAAGAGTTTGATGGCCTTTGGAGAATTACGGGTCAGGGGCGAAGGGTCCGAATAATCAAATAATCAATGATTACCAGCCGAAAATACCATTGGTCCACCTTGGCCTTCGTGGCAAGTTAACAAGAACACCACCGAATCCTATCTAGTCTATTTACTCTTTGTCAGGCCCATTCTTACTTTGACCCACGTTCAGAACCTGATACCCCTCAAATTTTCTCTGCTCTATTCACTGATTAAAAGGATAAAGAAGAACCTGGACACTCCTACAGCCAAACGTGGAGTGGTCTCACAAAAAAACTCAACGAAAGCAAGGAGATTTCACCGGCTGGTCAAGAAGTGCTGCTAAGCAAGGTCTCCGCTTGATTTGTGGTACTTTCACCTATTGCGGTTTAATGTGATGCCGAACATAAATAACACACTGGTAAAACGAGACACTATTCTATAGCATTTAGTGAAATTCATCATTATCAAGGGCCTCTTTATTCGACAATAATTAACACTGTTGCTGATGCTGACAATTGACATGCCTTCAGTCATAAGTTTATGACCACTTTTATTTTTAGCTCAATTTAGAAATGAATTGACAATTACAGAAAGCCACATGAACAGTCTCGCCACACACATACCTCCATTCACTAGCCCAGTGCTAGTGTTGCCAGGTTGCCTATTGTATTGTGCAATGTAGCTTGTTTCCAAAATCGTTGGTTGGGGAAAGCACCGTGGGGTAGATTTATTTTTTTATGAAGGGAGATTTCTGGCTTTATGAAATATACAAGCAAACTTTTTAAATAAACATAAATTCTTCTTGGGATATAACATGAATGACAAAACGGCCTGAGAAAGTAATTCAGTTGGCTCCCTTTTCTCAAAACTGGCAAGGTTTCACAATGGCGTCACCCACATAGGCCTACCCATTTTGAAAAAGGTGGGCTCGGCTCCATGGTGTAGGCTGAGCCTGGAATTTACGTTTTCAAAAAAACTACAGTAGTTTCGTCTTCTTTTTTAGTCCTGGATATTTGGCTAGAGGTGGAAACGGGGGAGGGGAAGGGGGTCGCTGAGCATAGAGCGGTTTGTCCAAAAATGGTAGCCGGTCTGCTACCCAAGAAATCAAAGGTCATTCTTTTAAAAGCTTGACAGATTATCACTCCCCTACGGTCTGGATGGGTTCTTCCTGCAAGGTCGCGTTCCCAATGAGTTTATTAGCCTAGGGCCTAGGCCTGCTAGGCCTAGCCTAAATGGACCTTAATTCTACAATTTTGGAGCCATTACATCTTGGTGAGTAATAATATGCATGTATTTTTGTGCGATCGTGGCCCAGTAACTAATCTGTACTTTTTTGTTCCTTTTCAGCCAACCTCTTTCTAACTACTCACTTTTGTTGTAGCTTTTCAGGAATTGTGTTGATGCCAACGGATTTTTAAAGTCCATACTCTGTGTTACAGTACCATACTGTGAACATCAAATGTGACTCTACGAACGGGTATTATAGCACTTTCGACTAATACCGGACTAATACCGCATGTGTGACTATATTGACAATCATGTTCAACTATGATTACCCTGTTGAGAAAGGCAGCCTTCGCCCCTAATACGGGTGACTGTAATATTTGTTTTCCAGAAATATATAACTAATGAAAACCTAGAGCTCTTTCTCGATATAAGCCAGTATTGGACATTGTATTGAGCCATGTCAGTGACAAAAACACATACAACTCTACGTTTTTATTGTAGTTCAGAAAGTACTATACTCAACAGCCTGATTTCTATTACATATTACAACGCATTGCCTATAGAACTTACTTTCAAAGAAAGGCCTTCCGAAGCGCAATAAAACAAAAATGAGAGGTTTTCTTTTTTTCACTTCTTGTGTAAAAATTTGGGATTAGACATCTAGCAGAGTATTCTACCTAAAGGACTATTTATTTCATTCCGCCCATGGTTTCGTTACTTCCTCGCTTCCTAAAGGTAAATATTTAGCGACATAAATGTTACATTCTCTGAGGAGAGGGCATTAATCTGAATGCAAGCTGTTAATGTCATCTCTGTCATCAGTAAAGCATTTGCTGTTAGGCAGATGGGCATTGCCTTTGACCCCATTGCTTTTAAAGGACCCATGGGACCAGTGCTTCTCGAGGATATTTAGGTTCCGTCCTTTATAATACTAATGGGGCCATATGATGTGTTTGCTGAAATATGCATATTGGTTTTTCATCCTGCTCATTCTGCAGTTTGGTTGTCTATATTATTGTTGTTGTTGTTGTTGTTGTGATCGCGGTAGTGGTGGTGGTGGTGATTGTTTTGAAGGAATGTTTCTGAAATAAATGCTAATGTAATTGGTGGCAGTGGTGGTGGCGGTAGTACTCCTTCAGCTGCTGCTGCTATTTGTTCTGTTGCCGCTAACGTTTTCATTACCCCTATTTTTATGTAAAAACAGCCGAATGTCATAACTGCGTCAAATAACAGTTTGTGCCATTTGTTGTACAAAAACACCTCGTCGTTTTAATCAAGCTCTGTTTCATGACCGGAAAAGAATTTGCTCTATTTTGTAAAGTGGACGTACTCGCCGATTTAAAATAAAAAGTAACACGGTTAAAGGGAAATGGGTCAAATAAGAGAAATGATAAATCTGGTATTGCACACTTTTATTCATCAGACCCGCACCACTGGTGCGTTGCACTTAACATAAACAAACGCCAAAATATAAAAAAAAAAAGAGGAATTTTAAATATTCATTTGGTAGCCAGGTTGGTTGAAATCCGTAAGGCAACATAGTTTGTCACTTGAGAGATAAAGGATGTAAATGTCTTTTTCCATATTTACTTTCCTCCTGCGACACCCCCAAGGACTTGGTTGATCGCACCAGCGGCAGTTTCAGAGGCACACTGGGTGTTACAGACGGCCTGGCAGTTGGCAAACTTCACATCACAGGTGATTCCATTCAACAGGTCAAGCCCATCGCCATTACTGCACGTGTTGTATTCTGTCGTGCACTGTTCGTTGCACTTGTCCAAGCAGCCACAGGTGGCGCCACAGCCCAGAGAGCAGATGTTGAAGTTAGTGTCGCACAGAGATCCAAAGATGCCGGTCAGATCGCAGGCCTGTTTAGTGCCTGCACAAAGGCCATTACAGACGTCGGTGCAAGGAGTGGCACTGACGCCCAAGACTAGCATAGCCGCAACGGCAAAGATGGTAACACCTGAAAAAAAAATGTGTGTACAGGATGTTGAGCTGCATTTTCGAAAAGAAAATGGAAAAGGGAAACGAGGGCACTAGGCGCATGGGAGATGCAAGAGCTGAGGTTACCTTTAAGGACCTTAAAATAGTAAATATCGCCTCTGAGTTTCAATCTTCCAACTGGACCCATCCAACATAGTATTCCAAACGGTGATTTTCTCCCCCAACCCACTTTCCAGATTGTCACAGCCGCCATCGTTATCCCTGTTTTAGTTTCGTACTTTTGCTCATTACGAACGCCTATGTGATCACTTAGCCTTTTTCATTTCCTCTTTTTTTTAATGCTAAACTTGTATATTATGGAATGGTTCCCTCTCTTTTGACATACTTTAGCCTCTCAGCGCCCCTACAATAAGAAATCTCAAAATCTTATATTAATATGTATGTTTCCGATACTAAAATTTTCATTCCATTTTAAATCGATTAGTAATCATGCATGTTTTTTGTTACAAAATAAGTATTTTAGGTGGCACAAAAATACGGTTGACAAGAGAGGCACAAAACTACTGTCTTGTTTGGAAAAATAAAAGAACATTTTTCATAGCTTAACTTATCATGGTACATGAAACAAAAGTGAAGATAGCAAGCAAGGCTTCCTCTCAGCACTAAATTTACAGTAAGACAAGAAAAATATAGCCCAGCTACTTTACAGGTGATCGGCACAAAAACACCATCTCTATTCCCATTATGTTTCATTGACCGTATGCATAATATTTGCGTTAATTAGCGCACTGCGGTAACCACGGGAAACAAAAAACAAAAAAAAGTAGTAGTGCTCCCCGTAATCAGTGCAGTGCGTTAATTAACACAAGGACTATGCATACGACTATATAAGGGCGAGAGGAGCTGTACCACTCGTTAACTATCAGCACTTCTGATGGCGCATAAAGTAATTATATATTCGTCAAAGGGTTGATAATATCTTTGACATGGACTTACTTCTAAGCTACGAATTTAAGTCGTTCTATGAAAGAAGCAGCTAAGCTGTATGGGTGGTTCAGTATATGTACTGGCAATATACTCACAGTTCATGATGTGGCTGAAGGAAAGTTACTGGTAACTTCAGTGCTGTCGACAGAGGACGTCCTGGTCAGTTCCTGGGCTACCAATGGTCAGTTGGTCACCCATTATATACAGGTATGGGAGTCTTCTCAATTTTTGCAGACATCGTCATGCTGGTTCGCTGAGTAACTTGATAAGCTGCCTCGGCATAATTTTGCGCACACGTCATGCGTTCCGCTCGGCAATATAGCTCTAATAGCCCGGTCAAATTTCATAATTTAAATATCAATTATCAATGTAAGCCGAGCGCCGTCTCTCTGCGCTGGACATCAAACCCATAACTACTTTCACAGCCCCCCATCCCATGAAACATTAGGACTAATTCCTTCCCCTTTTCCCAACCTCTCTCCCTCCATCCCCTCGCACCCCTCAACCCAACCCAAACCCCTAATTCCCTATATCTTTTACCCGTGGTATCAAGGTAACATGGACGCATAAATATGTCCATTTGCTGAACGCCATTCTCTTTTTAAGAACGCTGCATTAGCCTTTCCAAATGGCTTATAATATCAAATAATTGCTGTAGATGGTTGCCATTTGCTGAATCTCAAACTTTAATTAACCTAAAAGATTGAGACATCCCACAAACGGATCAGTTCAACGGGCTCCAATACCCTATGTGCAGAGTAGATCGGGAGTAGGAGTTGCGTAAGAAGGATGTTGGGAGGCAAAATGGCGGCAACCATCTCCATTTTCAAATTGTTCAGTTGAGCTTTTTATCAACAGTCTTCTGTCGGCAGACGATAGGGTAAGAATAAATGGTGGTATATATGCTTATGAATAAGACACTGAAAAATCTGCAGCAAACACTACTCACAAGTCGGTACAATATTTTCTAGCTCTTCTGCATCAGTAGCAGCCATTTTGGCCTGCTCACAGACTGATACTTCCTTCGCTTGGAATCTCTGACGGACTGCCTACAGATTTAAAGGACAGCCCATTTCGCTCATCCGCGGTGACTACAAATTTAGCCCTGAATACATAAGTGTTTGTTTAACAAATATAGCTCAAAAAATTGATGAAACACATTTTCAAAAGAGCGCAAACATTTTCTCTTCTCCACTCCCCATCCCCTTCCTTCCACCCCCGACCCGTAGGACCAGTATGAACTCGGTACTCGGCACACCCGCAAAATTTGATTTTAATATTTAACAAGTTTCTGTCACTATCTCAGGAGAAGTGTAACAGAATGGTTGCGGTTTTGAATTCAAGATCTAAAGTTTGTGAGTTCTTCTTCCAGACCACAGTCATGTTGTAAGTTCTTTAGGATTTCATTTCATGTACATTTTCCTTAGTTAACCCGTCTACAGTATGGGCACCAGGATATAGGCAGTGGAAGATATTGTCAAACTGCTAGTGATCAGCGCCTATAATTAATGGCAGCGGCACTGTGTGCTGCCCAGGGACTTGGGAAAATCTTAGAGTGATCAGGCCTGCTGGGGTAATAATATGTAAAGTCGCGTGAGGGGCCATTAGCCTGGATGAGACTTTTAGGCCTTATTATTATAACTGCATACTAAATAAAGGAAATGAAAGTACGCAACAAAACCCGACACAGCAATATTCTCCAGTTTGGATGGTGATGACATTGGATTACATTGGGAAGAAAATATTACCCAACAATAGTATCGAAACTTCAGGAATTCAGGATGGTCTTAAGAAGACTGGCACGGTTGAGACAATCTGTTTGTTTTGAATGAAGAAGAGTTCATGGATTTTTGGAATATTGGTGTGTCTGTAATGGTTGTCTTTCTGAAATATCACTAATGACAAACCTAGTGCTCTTTCCCGACATCAGTCATGATAGAGCTTTGGCAAATCCGTACGAAAAGAGGATTAGTAGCATGATCAGACCCATTTTTGACGATAAGTATGTGAAATGACTTTACAAGGTCTGAGGAAAATAAATGGTTCCGTTACGGCCGTATCTATTTCACGCCTCATTTTGTGAACTACAAGCCAGCTTCATCGGTAAGTATGCATTGTCCAAAACGTTAAGTCATTTGTATGTTAGAAAAAGTTGATTCTGTTAGTAGTTAATTATTATTCGCCAAGCAATCGAGCATCAAACTGGGGATGGTGCTGAAATCTGAGATAAGTGCGTTAAACAGCCGTAACAAATTTCAAATTCAAAAACGTTAAAAACATTATGGCGGAACTCGGCCTCTGGCAAGCTTCTCGATTCAGATGTTTGGGCTCGCGGTTAGGCTGAACTTGACTTTTCTCGCACGAATTATCTCACAGTTAGACTATCTGTTCTTGCGAGGCAGTACGGAGATGGAAAATCATGTAGGCTTCCAGAAATTAGTTTTTTAGGGACAGCTTTGTCTGACTTTCGAAAGTTCCAAATATTTCCTTACACAAGTCTGTAAGTTAACACTTTTGATGCATGGTAAAATTAGACAATTCCACTTCCATATCCAGAGGTTGGTCTCCAAGAACCCAACTTCAGTGCTGTTGACATTTTTCTGCCTGGAAAAAGATCATCTGGATGTGGGATACTAAAATCCTAGGATACGGCTAGACTAGTACCCTAAGGTTCAAAGGCAGACTACAGAATTTTTAAAATAGTCTAGATCTGGACCTGGATCTACTTCAAAATCCTCATTGTCTGGATTCTCCTCATCCCCATGGAATACCCCCAAAATATTTGACAGAATTACATCTAGATCTATTCTTTGATGCAAAAATCACAGGGTGACGAGAACTCGAGCTTAGCGGACATGTAAACACTAAGGATGCTAAGCATAATTATGTGTACTTTGCTTTAAACTAGGCAATCTCTAGGGGCAGGACAACGGTTACTACAGTTCATTTGGTCTTAGACAAGATCAGTCCTGCCATTATCGAATTCCTTAAGCTAGATTAGATCTATCCTCCTGCACTTGAATTTCTGCCAGGCTTGACTTCTCGCCACTCAGTGGAAATAATCATCTAAGACTCTAGACCTATGCTTGTATCCTCTGTAGTTATTCAAAGGGCAACTTTGTTATGTTTAGCATAGATGAAGCATATATCTAAGTCAGGTCTGACTATATGTAAACTAAACTATTACATCTATGTGGAGATTTACAGTTACCTTAGTTTTATGTTACAGTGAAAGGTCATAGACCATGGAAAAGTCGTTTTTTTTTTTCTAACTTAAAGTTCCTCTTAGATAAGAAAGTTTCTTTAAATAATCATTCCCAGAAAAACAGTTACACCTAACATGATATATTGTATACTGGTCAGTTCCATGCCGTCATCATTCGACTACCCTGCTCCACAACAAGGTAGAGAAAAAGAGAGAGTGGAAAAGGAGACACTGAGACAAAAATGATCACACATTGTGTTGTATTGTGCAGAGCCTAAAGAAATCTGCAGGGAAAGTATGGTGTACATCATCTCTTTCGGATATGCCCAGTTTTACTTCTACATCTGTACCTGTCTCCGTTCGCTCAAATGCCCGTTACTTTTTGCTCTCACAGGAGCTCTGAAAACATAACCACCCTTCGCATCAAGCATTACAGGGTGTGTTAACCAGAGTGTTTTCTTTCTTATAATTATTTACACCACTGATACCGGTATTCTGACAACACATTTTACTGTCTATAGCCAGGTAGCCATTTTACAGAGGGGTGAACTGAGAAAAATGTGCATGAACACCTTTCCCCAGGCACTTACAACACGAACATGGTCGGGAAATGTACCCATAGCCTTTACTTGTCATAAGGAACAAAATAGTTGAGAATGTGGAAGTGCTAAGCAGGAAAGAGTTGTGTTCACAGGGATCCTCAGTACACGGTGCAACGTTTTGCCTCGCCGTTGTATGTTTATAGCAAGAGTATAGCCTAACAAAGCGTTCAACAATGTGTAAGTAATGACAATTATTTGTGTCTTGCATCCAGTCAAAATCAGACTTACGCCACTATGGGCTACATTAAGTTACTGGTATCACAAAAAAATATGCAAGATATGGAGGTACCAATAGTACCTGGCATATTGGTATGACATTTTTAAAAATCCCTTTAAAATCAGAAAATTGGCCATGGGGAGAGGGGTACGGGATAGGATTTGAATTTCATAGCCTTTGAGGGTTACAAATACACTCAGAATAGGTAAGATTTAGCCACTCAAGTGTAAACTTTTGTGTTTATTATTAGATGAGAAGAGTTCCCCTATTTACTTTGTAAAAAGAACTGAACTATTAGGTAGCTTAAGTCACTGCCCCTAAGTTCTCAAAACTTAGGCTGATAAGGGGCAGTTTTCTATGTTTCAAAATTTGGGGGAAGAGTTGAGGCATTTGTGTGGAGAGTATTTTGGCATGGGATCCCTTCATAAGTTAGTGAGAAGTGTAAAACCTTAAATAGCCAACAGTGCACAAAACATTGGCGTCTTCATACCTTAATGTGTGTGCTTTCATCAGGTGAAAAAAATGTTGACCTAAAACTAAAGTGGCCCGTAATATAATTTTTGAAGTGTGAAGGGGTCATTCTGCGCAATTAAAAAAACACATCTGAGAAATTCACGATTATCGTACAACATTATATTATATGTATATCCCAAAATTGATCCATAATTACTGACCATTTGCCTAAAAATTAAGTGTTTTAGTGTAAAGAAATGATTTATTTTCAATTTCTGAAAAAATCAATAATTCCATATTGGATAACATTATAATAATAAAAATAATAACAAGGCGGTTTTTAAGTTTCTTTCCGAGATCATGTCCGCTCACGCGACTTCACACTATTACTGTAATACCCCAGCAGGCCAGAAGGCTCTAGGACTTTACTAACTTCCTGGGAAGTATACAGTACCGCTGACATTTACAGGCGCTTACCACTTGTATACTAACAATATCTGAGATAAATATGAATAAAGTGCTTTCCTAGGGCACTTACAACATGACTGTGGTCAAGAATCCAACTCACGACCTTTAGATGTTAAGTCCAACACCACAACCGTTCGGCCACAAACGGCTGGTGCTAATCATGATCATTTTCAAAGTCTAAATTTCACTTCCTAGTCTAGCGACCTAGAGCCTTATTCTGATTAGCTGCAAGACATATATCAAAACACTGTGAGTGGGAAAAGGTTAACACAGTGCAACCCGAAACGAGCTGGGTTCTAGTTAGTAACTGAGCTGGTGAAGTGGGGAGGGAAAAGGGAGGCTGTTGAGGCTCTGCAAAATGGCGGCATCCATCTCCATTTTCAAATTTTAAGGTAGAAATTTCCCTCACCAGCTTTGCGTCCTACGAGGAAAAGGCAGGAATCAAAAGATTGGATTTATGCTAAGGAATAAGGCAAAAATTTAAATGTATAAAGCACCACTAACAGTTCAGTACATTATTTTCTAGCTTTTCCGCATCAGTCACAGCCATGTTGGCTTGCTTACAGACTGATACATCCGTTCCTTGGAATATCTGAAGGACCGTCTACAGAATAACGGAACAACCCATTTCCCACATCCGCGGTGACTACAAATGTAGCGGCACTGTACGCTCCCCAAGACGTTAAGAAAATCCTAGAAAGATCAGGCATGCTGGGGGAATAATAGTATGAAGTCGCCTGGGCGGGCATTAGCCTGGATACGAGACATATAAACCACATTATTATTATTATGATAACTCCATATGGTCTAAAAAAGGAAAGAAAATAAAGATCGAAACCCGACACTGCAATATTCTCTCGTTTGGGTGGTCACAACATTGGGTAGGACTGGCGAGGACATAACTGTGTAATACTATTATCGAAACTTCAGTAAACGTCATCCTCATCTTACAAAGACTGGCAAGATTAAAGACAATCTGTTTGATTTTATTGTAGACCAGTTTATTGGCCTTTGGAGAATTACGGGTGACTGTAATATTTGTCTTTCAGAAATGTATAACTAATGAAAATCCTAGAGCTCTTTCTCGATATAAGCCAGTATTGGACATTGTACTAGGCAAAGTCAGTGACAAAAACAGATACAACTCTATGTTTTTATTGTAGTTCAGGAAGTACTATACTCAAAAGCCTGAACTGTTACATATTACTAAGCATTGGTCTACAGAACTTACTTTCAAAGAGTGGCTTTCCTAAGCGCAATGAATAAAAAATGAGAGTTTTCTATTTTTCCCTTCTTATATAAAAATTTGGGATTGTTCTACCTAAAGGACTATTTATTTCATTCCGCCCATGGTTCCGTAACTTCGTCGCTTTCTAAAGGTTGGGGTAAATAATTAGCGACGTAAATGTCACATTCCCTGAGGAAAGGGCATTAATCTGAATGCAAGTTCTTAATGTCATCTCTATCATCAGTAAAGCATTTGCTGTGTCGCAATTGGGCATTGCCTTATTGTGGTTGTTGTGGTTAATGTTGTTGTTGTTGTTATTTTTGTTGTTGTTGTGATCGTCGTATTGGTGGTGGTGATAGTTTTGTAGGATAGTTTCTAAATCAATGCTAATGTTATTGGTGGCAGTGGTGGTGGCGGTAGTACTGCTGTAGCTGCTGCTGCTGGTGGTGCTGTTGCCGCTAACTTTTCATTATTCCCTATTGTTAATGTAAAAACAGCCGAATGTTATACTTACGTCAAATAACAGTTTCTGCCATTTCTTGTCCAAAAACACCTCGTCGTTTTAATCAAGCTTTGTTTCATGACCGGATAAAAATTTGCCCCATTTTGTAAAGTGGGCGTACTCGTCGATTTAAAATAAAAAGTAACACGGTTACAAGGAAATGGGTCAAATAAGAGAGATGATAAATCTGGTATTGCACACTTTTATTCATCAGACCCGCACCACTGGTGCGTTGCACTTAACAAAAACGCCAAAATATTTTTTTTTTAAAAAGGAATTTTAAATATTCATTTGGTACCCAGGTTGGCTGAAATCCGTAAGGCAACATAGTTTGTCACTTGAGAGATGAAGGATGTGAATGTCTTTTTCCATATTTACTTTCCTCCTGCGACACTCCCAAGGGCTTGGTTGATAGCACCAGCGGCAGTTTCAGAGGCACACTGGGTGTTACAGACGGCCTGGCAGTTGGCAAACTTCACATCACAGGTGATTCCATTCAACAGGTCAAGCCCATCGCCATTACTGCACGTGTTGTATTCTGTCGTGCACTGTTCGTTGCACTTGTCCAAGCAGCCACAGGTGGCGCCACAGCCCAGAGAGCAGATGTTGAAGTTAGTGTCGCACAGAGCTCCAAAGATGCCGGTCAGGTCGCAGGCCTGTTTAGTGCCTGCACAAAGGCCATTACAGACGTCGGTGCAAGGAGTGGCGCTGACGCCCAAGACCAGCATAGCCGCAACGGCAAAGATGGTAACACCTGAAAAAAAATGTGTGTACAGGATGTTAAGCTGCATTTTCGAAAAGAAAATGGAAAAGGGAAACGAGGGCACTAGGCACATGGGAGATGCAAGAGCTGAAATTACCTTTAAGGACCTTAAAATAGTGAATATCGCCTCTGAGTTTCAATCTTCCAGCTGGACCTATTCAGTATACATACTATTGTTATTATTTGTATTTAAAACGGTGGCCACTCTCCCAACCCCCTTTCGTTTTATTTAACGAAACCAAAACAAAAAAAAAACAAAACTTTAAATGTCATAGGTCGGCCATCAGAGCCATATGCGCTTTTAAAAATGAAAGGAACTTGATGTACATTTCTTGTTACAAAATGCGATATACGAGAGTTATTTTCAATACATCGGTAGCTTCCGTTAAACAGTTTTAAGCTGCGCTGTTTTCTCTCTGAGCACAAAGTGTTCTTCTCGCCTTAGCTGCATTGTGTCGGTGCGTATATGTAGTCTGGAAATAGCGTATTGGATTACTTCAGAATATTAATGATTGGTGGACAAAAATATTTCCGCAATCTTGCGCGGAGCTAGTTCTAAAGGGAAGAGAAACAGTCAAACAAATGATATTTCTTCCTCTGAAACCTAGAATTTCGCTCCTTGTAAGAAACTTGTTTCGTAGGACATGCGAAAATATTCGTAATGCTCAGGATATGTCGGTTTACCCTCTTAGATTTCCTAAGCAGCTTTGTCCTATGCTTTGCGACGGACAAAGCAAAATAGTTTCCATGAATTCGAACAATTCTTAACTCTCCTCTAGTGATCGGACAAAAGAAGCATATTGAATGGTACTTATTGTAACTAGAGTACGCTAACATTTGTGATGGTGGAGGGCCGTTAAACGGGTAGGTACATTGGTTTTGCATCAACATGCACCCGAAGGCCTTCGTTTTGAGCCATTACACATGAGTACCTCTTCGACTCATAGTTATTAGATCTGATGTTACCGAATAATTGTGTGGTGCCAGCAATATTCACACATGAAATCACTGGAGGAATAAATTAGAACATATTCTGTTCCCACGAAACAAGTCTTGCTAATCCCATATTGATTGCTTTCACCGAAGCCTCGGGCTTAAACATAAGCGCTTTGAACAGTGCTACAATCTTTTCATTCGAAATATATCTGAATTTTTTATGCTATGTTTCTGTGGAAATAAAATATGTTTTTGAAAAGTATCTTTTCACATTGTCACTCTTTTCCTTTCGTACTTTTCGCCAACGGGAAGGCCTGTGTGGTCACTTAAACATTTTTTTATTTTTTGTAAATTGTAAATAAAATGTTTCCCACCCTTTTTTTTTCTTTACAAAATAAATATTTTTGGAGGCGCAAAAATAAGGCTGACAAGAGTGGCACAATATTGCAGTCTCGTTTGGAGCAACAGAAGAACATGTTTCTTAAGTTAACGGATGGTACTTGAAGCAAAAGAGAAGATAACAAGCAAGACTTCCTCTCAGCACTAAATTTGGAGTAAGACAAGACCAAAAATAGCCCAGGTACGTTACAGGTGAGCGACACAGAAACACCATCTTTATTCCCATAACGCCGCTCATATCATTAGCCGTATACATAATCGTTGCGTTAATTAACGCATTGCAGTAACAACGAAAAAAAAAAAAAACGGTACTAGTACTCCACGTAGTCAATGCAGTGCGTTTATTAACACAAGGATTGTGCATACGACTACAGAAGGGCGAGATGAGCTGTACCACTCGTTAACTATTATCACTTCTAATGGGGCATAAAGTAACTTCATAGGCGTCTAACTATGGACATTTAATTTGAAGCAATGAAAATAAGTCGTGCTATGATAGAAGCTGCTAAACTATACGGGTGGTTCAGTAAATGTACAGGCAATATACTCACAGTTCATGATGTGGCTGAAGGAAAGTTACTGGTAACTTCAGTGCTGTCGACAGAGGACCTCCTAGTCAGTACCTGGGCTACCAATGGTCAGTTGGTCACCCATTATATACAGGCATGGGAGTCTTCTTAATTTCTGCAGACATCGTCATGCTGGTTCGCTCAGTAACTTGATAAGCTGCCTCGGCATAATTTTGCGCTCACGTCATGCGTTCCGTTCGGCAATATAGCTCTAATAGCCCGGTCAGATTTCATAATTTAAATATCAATTATCGATGTCAGCCGAGCGCGGTCTCTCTGCGCCGCAATCGAAACCATAACTAATTTGACAGCCCTTCATCCCATGAAAAATTAGGATAAATTCTCTCCCCCCTCCCCTTTCCCAACCGCTCTTCCTCTTTACACTCGCACCCCTCAACCCCACCCAACCCCTAAATCCCTACATCTTTTACTGTGGTATCAATGCAACATGGCAGTATAAATATTTCCGTTTGCTGAATGTTTTTCTCTTTTTGAGATAAGCCTTTCCAAATGGCTTATAATATCACAAATTTGCTGCAGATGGTTGCCATATGCTGAATCTCAAACTTTAATTAACCTAACAGATTGCGAGATCCCACAAACGGATCAGTTCAACGGGCTCCAATGCCCTATGTGCAGAGTCGGTCGGGAGGAGGGGTTGGGAAAGGAGGATGTTAGGAGGCAAAATGGCGGCAACCATCTCCATTTTCAAATTGTTCAGTTGACCTTTTGATCAACAGCCTTCTCTCGGCTGACGATATGGTAAAATAAATGGTGGTATATATGCTGATCAACAAGACACTGAAAAAATTGCAGCAAATACTACTCACAAGTCAGTACAATATTTTCTAGCTCTTCTGCATCAGTAGCAGCCAGGTGAAAAACATGTTGACCTAAAACTACTGTCGCCCGTAATATAATTTTTTCAAATGGGAAGGGGTCATTCTGCGCATTAAAAAAAAATCTGAAAATTTCGCGATTATGGTACAACATTATATATTACATGTATATCCTAAAATTGATCCACAATTACTGACCATTTGCCTATAAATTAAGTGTTTCAGTGTAAAGAAATGATTTTACTGTCGATTTCTGCAACAATCAATAATTCCATATCGGATAATAAGAATAAGGCGGTTTTTTAATTTCTTTTCGAGGTATTGCCCGCTCACGCGACTTCACACTATTACTGTAATACCCCAGCAGGCCAGAAGGCTCTAGGACTTTACTAACTTCCTGGGAATAATATACAGTAGTACCGCTGACATTTACAGGCGCTTACCACTAGCATACTAACAATATCTGAGGTAAATATGAATAAACTGTTTTCCTAGGGCATTTACAACACAACCGTGGTCGAGAATCCAACTCACGACCTTTAGATGTTAAGTCCAACACCACAACCATTCGACCACAAACGGCTGCTGCTAATCATGATCATTTTCAAAGTCTAATTTCACTTTCTAGTCTAGCGACCTAGAGCCTTATTTTGACTAGCTGCAAGACATATTATTATATCAAAACACTGTGAGTGGGTAAAGGTTAACACAGTGCAAACCGAAACGAGCTGGGTTCTAATTAGCAGTTGGGCAGCTGAGCTGGTGGAGGGGAGACGGGGAAAAGGAGGCTGTTGAGGCTCTGCAAAATGGCGGCATCCATCTCCATTTTCAAATTTTAAGGTAGAAATTTCCATCACCAGCTTTGCGTCCTACGAGGATATGACAGGAATCAAGATTGGATTTATGCTAATGAATAAGGCAAAGATTTAAATGTATAAAGCACCACTAACAATTCAGTGCAATATTTTCTGGCTCTTCCGCATCAGTCGCAGCCTTGTTGGCTTGCTTACAGACTGATACTTCCGCTACTTGGAATATCTGAAGGACCGCCTACAGAATAAAGGGACAACCCATTTCTCACATCCGCGGTGACTACAAATGTAGCCCTG
>JAWQUT010000415.1:646479-672840 GCA_033807755.1 Ellobium chinense | reverse complement strand
TGCGCCTTCTGAAAAGGGGGTCTAGGGGTTAAAATATCGACACTGGGCTTTTGGTATTTTTAGACACTTTGACCTCCTCTGCTATGAGAAAAATAACCTTTGAGGCCAGAAACATCCGTTTTATGCCCTGAAAGGGCACCTCTAGATGGTCATCTTAGCCTTGTATAAACGCGCTATCAAATCTTTAAATGCGTTTTTCTCAAAATGTTGTTTTTCTTCACTTTTTTCCCTAAGGCTTTTTTATTTCTGAACCGACTGACTTCAAAGTTGGAATATATCTATCCCATAGAATGTGTTTCAATAAAATGCATCCTTTTTTCTAGATTTAATTCACGTTTTTGAAAAAAAGTCGATTATCTGGTGGAAAATTGAGAAAAATACACATCCGTCAACACACATATTTCACATTTTTTTAAACTGACATTGTATGATGAATAAACAGAAAACAAATGCATTTTATTATTTTTATAGAGCTATTTTATAAGTATACAAAATTTGAAATGATCACATTCAAAACTCTCGGAGCCTTAGGCTTTTGAAAATAGCTCATTTTCAACAAACGAAATCCAATATGGCGGCGTTGCCATAGCAACCGTACACAAAACAAAAATCCACATTTTTCCTCTTATTTGACCATGCTGAATCTGAATTTAAAGCTTAAAAAGTCCCTAGTTCAAGCATTCACGATNATCTTAGCGCTATTTGTTGATTAAGTTATGAAGTTGTGTGCTCATTTTCAGTGTAACCCGGTTAGCTTTTGTGCCATTTATGTATAGACTTGTCATTAATCATCGAGTGTGTGTCCTCTTGTTTAATGCTTTTTTGTACTGTAAATGTACCATAAGCTGTTCAATAAACTTGTTGTTAAACTTGTTAAACTTGCCATAAGGTTCAAGAGATTGAAGGTTTAAGTTATGTGTTAGGTTAAGTGCTGTGTTGTCTTCCAGCAACATAATTAATGTATGATCATAGATCTACTACAAAAAAACATACCCATCAAACCACTCAAATCTCACCCACACGAATAAGGACTGGGGATCTTAAAATCCACAGATTAATCTTACATTATAAATGTATTCGAACACCAGAATCGAAGGTATAGTCCCAAGTTCATGTAGGCTACATGCTAACTGTCATCGTATTGACAGATGGCGTAGACTGGTTACGGAGTTACAGAACTGACATCTTTGCACTCTGGGCTGATCCATACGTGCTCAGTCCTCAGCAGCAAACGACATATGGTGATGCCGGTCGCCCTGTGTGTACCCTCCTGTCCCCTTTTCGCTTTAGCCTTTCCTTTTGACCTGGTCCTTTTGTAATTACAAACTCTTAATGCCAGTCTGAGGGCCACAGCCTCCTCGACTGATGTCTGCGGATAACAGGTGATCTTTCAGTGACTTTTCTATGTCTGCCTTATCCATCCGTAATGTCCCCACCATAGGGGCATCAGTCGCCAGCCGATCAGTTCTTTTATTACCGTATCATGGACCCCAGCATGTCCTGGACAATAGATCCTTGTGGTTCCGTGAAACCTGAAGGTCAGCAGATAGTCCATCCACTCATGCAGCAACCATCCGTTTAGGACCTATAGGAGCATGGATTGTGAGTCTGTCACAATGACTGCTTTTGCTACTGTGGTCCCAGAGAACTACTTCAGAACCGCGGTGACTGCCTCCATCTTCGTTCTCAATTCGGAAGAAGTCGTTGATTACTCTCCACTTTACTCAGCGATGACCCTGTCTCTCAGTGAGAAGCCCTATCCTGATTTCTAGCCATGCAGCACAGACCCATCAGTGAACACGATTGCATCGTCTTCTCTCCAGTTATCAGGTCGACTCTCCCAGGGCACCATTTCCTGCATTTCCTGCCAAGGATGATGATTATTTTCTGGAAGTAAGTCATGCACTATCCAGAGTTGACCTAGTCCTCTCCCTCGACTAGTCTAAGTCTTTCGCTGAGGGGACCAGAGCAGTAGTATATTTCTGCTCAGTGGTATTGTTTTAATTAAAGGTTGCAGGATTTGGTCAAAAAAATTGGACTATCAAAGTCGATAGTAGCAGAGTATAAAATAATATAACATGAAACCACACCGCAAAAGTGGTGAAATTCAGTTTTGAATTTGTAAAAAAATAATTGTTGCGGGCAGTGTTTCCCAGTGGCTTCAACGGATTTCATTTGTGCGGACCTGCAAAAGAAGGCCAAATTTTTAACCCCTTTTCATGTAATTTAAAATTGTGAAAAATTTAACCAAATGACCCCCACCGTAAACAGTTTATAATTTGAGCACAGTGGTGACACCAGACCTGCAGACTAGTCTTGGCCATCTCGGAATGTTCCCGTGGTTCGAGAAGAAATTTTTATTAAATGGCTCAAAGAAGCTTTTACAATTTGGCTCCTGCAACCTTTTTACTTGTGCCATCCATGACATCATCTCTTAAATCCTGCGCTGTGGATGTCAGCAGTTATTTCATGTAGTGGATGTCTCTTGTCCTCTACTACTCACAATTAGCCTTGGCAAGCATATCTGGGTTTTATTGACATGAGTCCCAGTATGTGTCTTACTGTCGCAATAAGGGCTTCTCTAACGATATGAGCCTTTCCTAAAAGTTCGTCCTTCATAGATACCATACTCTTTACAGGTGATTTCATAGAGACAGGACACGGAAAATCAAACATATTTGGTATCAGTAGACTGATTATTTGATTATATGGACCCTTCGCCCCTGTCAGTAGTTGGATACTGCGAAGGTCACAGATAAACCAGTAGAAAAATTACATAGTTGGGAAAAGTAGTATTCAATTTGTTTAGGAAAATATTGCAGTTTTTTTTTGTTTTTTCAAGCAGCTCAAGGGGCACATTTTTTTGGAAGGGTGATTTGATGCCAATTGCAAGACACTGTAATACAAGTGGCTAAACGGTGGTGATTTGTCACATGACAGGGAGGGTTCAACGGACATTTTGAGACTGGTTTGGGTCATTAATCCAAGGTGTAAACCAGCGTGGGGGTCACTTTAAATTTAACCGACCGGATATAACGGTTGTCGTGAAAATATACTACTTCACGTTCGTCCATAGTGCAGGCGTATGAAAGGATCAGACGAAAAAAAAAATGCATTGCTTTTACGAAGTTAAGATGTTTACAGGAGTTTTCAGTGCAGCAAAGGCATAATTTGGGGCTGAAAATCGCGGAAAACGATGCTTTACGATCACCAATGATGTCTGTCGTGAGATCGTTATGTCCGTAATACGCGTTAATTTTCGATACTCAAATTGCCTAGTCACCAAAACCCGTTTGTTGAAATGGAAGTAAATACGGCACATGTTGAAATGATGGCATTCCACGAGGCTACGACTCCATCCTGGTCGCTCAAGATGAAAGTATTTCTCTGTCGTGAATGATTTTCAAAATGTTATGTCCGTAAGAAATTGTGTAAAACGTTATATCCGGCACACATTTTGTGTAATTTTCATGTTTCTACAGACGCAAACTAGTCTCTTGTGAATTTTCTGTGGCATAAGCAGCCACACACTTCTCTTTCTTGTACTCTATGTGACTGAGAAGCCAATTGGTGTTCAACTGGGGAAGAAAATAATGGCAATTCCCGACACAGTCTTTGTCGTGAACGTTATGTCCACCTTTGTGCCCTTATTGTGAACGTTATGTCCGCATTTGTGCGTTTGTTGTTAATGTTATATCCACCTGGATCAAAGTGAGCTTATGATAGTTAAAGCCAAAGTCGATATAAATCTGTCATTTTAAATTCAGGAGTATGGCCTCATATCAAGTCAATATAATCAGAGGTATAGATCGATAGTCTAGACTAGATCTAGCTTTAACAAATTCAGTCGGTACGGACGGAATTCTGGACTTCGGCTGAGCTTCAGACGCCTGATATTTTGGCGTCCGGACTGTCTGCCGGGAGAAGGGAGCAGCATGTCTTTGAAGTGTCCCCCGCCGGCGATAAAATGCCGGTTTACAAACTTATCGAAAATGACATCCTAGCATAAAAATAATGACATCCTAGCATAAAAATAATATCAAATTCGGAATCAGCATATTAAAATTAAGATAATAACTCGCGAGTAATTTGTTTTATTACTTTATTTAAAAGTTTTTAAAAAAGTGTCAATTTCTTTCATAGCCTTGGCCTAATGTGTTTTGTTGTTCTTGTGTTGGTATTGATGACCCGTGTCATTGTCTCGGTATTCGTCTAGCGAAGTTTTGTGCACGTGCTGTCTTTGTATTGTAGACATTTCTGTTCTATTATGGCGACGTGGTGCAAAGAATCAGTTCTTCAGTTCATCGAAATCTATCGTTCTACTGAATGTTTATGGAAAATTAAATCAAAAGACTACAGCAATAAGTTTTCAAGAAAAAAGGCCTATGAAAAACTTCTTGATTGTAAACAGTTTATAGCGGCTCGCATCACTGTTGGTTGCTTAGCAGTCAATGGCGAGACCAGAGACAACAAATGTACAGTAATTAAGTCTCTTCGTCCATGCTCATGAAATGATTGAAGTCCTCGGGAAATGCTCTTATCTCCTCCAAAATATTTGTGTGTGAAAGCTTATCCCTCTTTAAAGCCAGTTTTTTTTTTTTTTATCACATACGACGTTGTTTTCGTGTTCTTTTAACTTTCATAATAACAAATTGCTAATGCTAGGCTATTTTGATCCCGACGTGTTGTGTCACCCGTCATGGCTTCGTTTGGCGGGAAGTTATTTCTGTGCTTCAGTTTGATCAGTGCTTCTAATACACGTACAGTTTTTACGATGACCTGTGCTGACTGTACTGACTGTACGTGTAATATCCTAGTGATGTTTTCGGTGTCCTTACATTTTGGGGCTTGTGAACAGAAATGCCAAAAGTAAATAAATTATTTTTCAAGGATTCCATTGTAGGCATAAGACAGCATTAAATCTAGTCAACCTTGAAACTGAATCCATTCACCCTTCAAATCCCTCCTCAAATTGGGTGGCCCAGCATTTTTGGCTAAATTTCAACCTTGTTCCATGATCCTGTTTTTATTAATAACAAATATTTTTTTTAGTGCTGTTTATCCCCATTTGACCATTCAAAACTTCGGGTTGTGATGAAAGACCCTGCTTCAAGACGCAAGAGGTAAAAACAGAGTACCAGGCTCACTTCAGAAATAGAAATTCCACTGATGAGCAGTTCAGGGAGTGAGAGCGTGAAAGGGAAAAGGCTGCTCAAGCAAAATAGGATGATGAGAGGAAAGAAAGACACAGACAACAGTGCAGGGTGAATCAGAAGAAGAATTGCATATGTATTAAGTTACTGACCATGACCAGATTTAGAAATTGTGTTTAAAACAAATCAAAAATACTTGAGTTTGAGGCATAACTTAGAAGTTATATAACAACACATCGCTAAACATTGTCATACACGGTAATTACCCCACACTATCCATCATTTTGTTGTGAAAGTTGGTTGTGTGTATAATAAATAATAGCAGCTAGTTGGTTGTATCTACTGATGTTCTAATAAACTTCTTGTATGTAGTTGAACTACAGTATAATTTCTTGTCTTGTTTTCAATGTCGTGAGAGTTACATGTATATCCATAAGATTATTTTTCAAAGCTCATTTTAATGCATATTTGCACTTATAGACCAAAAGTTTTGCTGCAGTATTTACCATGTGAATGGTCTTGCTGTAATTATGTATGATTAAAGCTGATCTCGCAAGTGTTTGGGTTAGTAAGAAAATGAGTATGCTATTCTGTCTTATGGATATAACTCTCACGACATAAATGTCTCAAATATATGAAAGTTTTCATCTTGAACAATATTCTGTGTGTTTACGTTATGTTTATGCCCTGAATGCTTGTGGGATTTGCCTGGAATTAAGGAGAATTCCCGTTATTTTGATCTCAAGTGAGACACTTGTGTCATGAGAGTTATATCCGTAAGATTGTGACACCTCACTAATAAAGGCCCATTATCTCATCAATGACTGTTTCACTTTCCTGGACAGTATTATTTTCTGAAAATACATTATAAACTTTAATGAAACTCCGTGATTTTGCTGTTGTTTTATAATTTTGAATTTGTGTGTCATGTCCCCCTTTCACTGCTGAGGTTTTAGGAAAGGCTCATATGCATACCTTCATTCTGGATATACAGTATTCCAGTCGATCTCACTGGAGTGACAGCGTGAGGATTCCAAGGCCATAACTGACCAACGCTATGACCAACTGGTGGTGCAGAAGAGCCAGTCGACTCTATTCCAGGTTCACAGCTGCTGCTGATTTCAGCGTTGTCATATCTCGTTTGCATCTCTGAATTATTCGCTCCCCATGGTGCCTGTACAAACAGGCTGCAACCAAAGGTCACCCCGGGATATTTAATTCTGTTGCATTTTCTATGTTTCTGGAAGGTGATGACGGGGAGGTCAGCCAAGACTAGGTGATTATTTAAAGAGCTGACCTCTTGCGGGTTGTCTCGTGAGCTAGATTCATCACTCCACTAAGCGATGGCTTGCATCGTTTCGTGAATGCTTGTGATCATTTCCGGCTTATCTGGGTCAGTCATATACATGTGTGAGGACATCATCTACAAACGTTAATGTTCTTCCTGGACTATTACATTTAATCATTGTCATCCTACCAGTGTACATGTGAAATAGCACATGTGAAAGAGGATATCCTTGAGGCAATCTTGGACATAAATATATGGATTCAGACGTCCATAAACCCAATAGAACTGGGACTTTCCTCTCCATCAGAGCAGCTGCGACCTAGTTCACAATCCATGCATCCCAGTCCATATACATATATATTTGCCTTCTATCAAGGAGTCGCGAAGTCCACTTTTTTTTCCAAGTATCCTCCAGGTCGATGGCCTCTAAAGATTACTCAACATTCTTCCTCTAAAAAAATAATGACAAATTAAGAGTAAACTTTGCTAGTCTGGATGCAATACCCAATAGTCTAAAAGGCTCGAAATAACTACAATGTGTGCTCAGCTTACAGTTTTGTAGACAACACACTCGGATTTTATAAGATCCGATCACCGGAGTGAGTAACTAGTGAAGTCGATCACCGCCGCACAGGTTAAAAGGTTATAAGCTCACCTAGGCTACATGCTAACCGTCACTGTATTGATTGCGTAAACTTGAACGGAGAAACAAACAATGGACCTATCCACGTTAATGTAAGCCTACAATGTGATAATCGATAAGTAATCTAAAGAGTACTCATTCTTTCTTCCTCAAAAAAAAAAAAAAGGACAAAATGGCATCACACTTTGTTAGCCTCGATGCAGCCATCTTTCTACACAGTCATCTAAAAGGCACAAAATAACCACTATGGGTGCTCAGCTTCGAGTTATGTAGACAATACACTCATCATCATTTCCTCAAAAAAGTCTTCGGGTCATATAAGACCCGATCATCACTGGCTCTAAGCAGGTGATTGGGTCTTATAAGACCTGATCATCACCGCATTTAACTAAAATGGATCATCGTCGCACAGGTTAAATAGATCATCCCATTGCCTTTCCAAAAATATAAATTTTTACACTAGTATATACTGTAATTGACTGGCACATCATGTAGAACAAAATAAAAACGTATATATCAAATTCAGCAAAATCCCCCTGGCCATTTGGACAATTGCACGGGGCGCTTATAGGTTTATAAAAATGCAGGTAGTATATTACCTACATACTGTACATCCATTTAGGGGATTCGGGTGGCATACCACCTATAGTAAATGGTATACCACCTATATAGACCAAGGTGGGGGATTGGGGGGGAGGGGGGGTTGACCTATTCAGGTGGCATACCACCTTTCTAAAGCTTGCCATTTTAATATAATATTTTGCACTTTGCCATTACACTGTGCTCTAGGGTGTGGCATAGGACTGAAAGCGAAACTAAAACGAAAACGAAAAAAATAGTTTTTTGAAGCTTTTGTCCAAAACGAAACTAAACTAAAACGATTTTGAGCAAAAAACTAAAACTAAAACGAAAACGAAAACGATAATAACATCAAAACTAAAACAACATCAAAACTAAAATGAAATATCATCCGCAGCTTAAAACTAAAGCTAAAACTAAAACGAAAATACCAAAATTCGTTTTTCAAAACTATTTTGAAAGCAATTTCGTTTTCGTTTTTATAACTTTTGTGGGACTCAGCTAATGTGAGAGACCTGGATTGTTTTGCAGAACTATTCTAAAGGTTATTTCATTTTCGGTTTTATAACTTTTGTGGGACTCACAACTGTTGTAAAAGACCAGAATCGTTTTTCAAAACTATTTTGAAATGTATTTCGTTTTTCAAAACTATTTTGAGACTGCGTGGGGCGGCACAGTTTGTGACGCAATGATCAGGCAAGACGAGACAACTGGGCTGGCTGGGACAAAACGGAGACTGTACTACGTGGAGTCACCTTTCGTTCAGTTGGCAATGCCTTCTTAAACCAAACCAGTGTATCAGCTGATAAGAGATACAAAATGAGATAGTGCCTATTATTGAAATTCGTTGATACTGCCTCTATTAGCCTAGGTCTAGAAGCGCGGAGGTTGAGTTTTTTTTTTTCATTGTGTGTTAACAGTTTATCCTTCATTCATGTTGGTTTCGGTTAGGTTGAAGAAAGAGTGTCTTTCAACTCCATGGTCAATAACTGCACGGGTAACTGTTACATTACTAGACAATGTCACATCATCGTGATCATTATTTTCTTTCACTGATGACACGAATAGTTACTGTCAGCAAAATTAATACGTTAAAATTAATTTTGTGAGTCAGTTTGCCTGCCTGCTTGTCTCCCTGCTTGTCTCCCTGCCTGCCTGCCTGCCTGCCTGCCTGTCTGTCTGTCTGTCTGCCTGTGAAAGTCTATGCCAAATACCATTATTCAAAAACATAAGATGCCAGAAAGTGTAATACACTTAATTACAATGACGCTTGAATCTGCTGCCAGTTAAGCGCTGAATATCTCTGATCAGACTCTTATTAGGCCCTATAGCACTGGTGCTTTCAATAGAAATCCCTTGAATTCCTAGATCTATTAATAAAGCCACTTATTGTAACACTTTGTTGTATAAGATCTTCGCATTTTATTGTATAGGACATCCTGCACACTTTGTGGTATTCAGTTTGAACCTTAGCCACATAGTTTTCATCAAATGGACTAGATTTTAAAAAAAAATCTTTTTAAGTGCTCTTTTAAGTACAGAAAAAAAAACAGTAAAAGAATGAAAATTTATATTTTAAAAATAATCCTTGCTTCGTGGTGGAAGGCAAATAGCTAGCTACGTGACAAATGTATTTATTCACTTCAGACTCCTGCATCAAGCAGCATCCTCCTATCTCCCCACTGCAACCATTTTCATGCGGGTCAATCCTGGTCATTCATAACTACATTGACATGGCCTCGAGTCATCAACTTTAATATGATAAAATACCCCACTAAACTACTCACATTCAGCTCTACCAATAGTTACTAATGTATCTGCAAACCATTCGCCACTAGAAACACCATACACCATTAATTCACGTCCAACTGAACAAAACAATTTAAAAAATACATTAGAGCACAAATATAAAAGACAGATAGGCAGACAGAACGACAGACAGATAGACATTTCCCCTACTCACTCACTAAGTCTTTACTCATACACTCACTTATATTTTGAAAATGAAAATAGATTTTGAAACTAAAACAAAAATAGATTTTGAAACTAAAACTAAAACGAAAATAGATTTTGAAACTAAAATTAAAACGAAAATAGATTTTGAAACTAAAACGAAACTAGATTCTGAACTAAAACGAAACTAAAACTAAAATAGATTTTGAAACTAAAACGAAACTAAAACAGATTTTGAAACTAAAACGAAAATAGATTTTGAAACTAAAACGAAACTAGATCTTGAAACTAAAACTAAAACGAAACAAAAACGAAAATTTATGAAAATATCACGACGATTTCACCCCTAGTGTGGCATATTATATCAAGTTCCCAATCTGCAATTTTATATTCTATTCTGGTCTTCTGCTAAATACCTTTCATACTACAGTGGAACACTGATATAAAGAACAGGTCTGGGCAAAAATATTTGTTCTTATATACCCAGATTTCACCAAAACACAACACACAATACAAAACAATGAAGATCCGCAGGTTCAAACTGAAAATAAATGATTCATTCAACCTCATTTACATAATATGAAAAGACATTGGTGCAGTAAATGACAGGTGTCCTCTGTTAACCAAGTATAGCCACTAATAAGGAGAAAAAAAAATCTAAAATCTTTAACACTCCTCTCCCCTACCCAGTCTTTACACAAAAACTCTACTTCTTGAAATCCAGAGTGTATGCAGCTCTCTTTCTCGATGCCATTGTGTACTGTTCTAGTCTAGTGTCTATCTGTTGGATAGGATAGGGCCTATAGCCTAACAGCGTGTAGCACCGTGTGGATCTATCTAGTCTTTGTTTTGAACAGGAAGTCAGGAAGTTCTCGAATTTCTAAATTATCAGGAAATTCGATTTCTAAGTGTACAGTCTTGTTGCACAGTCACTGTGTTAATCAAACTGATCCACAATCCCACATTTGTCGGTAATTGCTGAGGTTTAGACTATATTCACAGCTGACCCAACATTTATGACGCGCTGTCTATCTTATTCTTTCAATATTTTATGTCTGACCTGGTTTTCAATGTAAACGCAGCTGATTGCTGTTTCCGCACATGCGCATTAGGCCGGCTGACCTTCTGTCTACAGACGCAAGTGGCCGACTTAAACTTGTTCGGCTGTTTTCGTTGGGCCTAAGTCTAGGCTGGCTTTGCAAACTGGATGTTCGGACCAGTTCGTTATTTCCGTTACGAAAAAAGAGGAAAACTACAGACTCGGGCACCGAGATGGGTTCGTTTCATCCGTCAGTTCTTTATTATCTGTTCGCTACATGCCTGAAAATTTTATTGAGTTAAAGAAAAAAAATCGGGGCAAACAAAGATGTTCTTTATTTCCGTCAATTCGTTTCAAGTGCGTTCGTTAAAAGTGTGTTCCACTGTAAATTCTTTTATACCAAATTCCTTCCAACCATTTTTATATCCTATTCTGTAGTTGCAAATTATATGAAATTCTTGAAATTGTCCTAACATCCCATACCAGTTGAGCCATCTTATACTGAATTACCAATTACCCATTTCACAGACTCATCACTGACCAGGATTGATCAACAATCATTCAAGTGAAGACATACAGACTCAAACATCTGAGAAAAATATAACCTTTATTCTATGTTTGCTCTTCCCTACTATGGAAATAAACATGACAAAAGTTATACACGTGACAAAAGTTATAAGGAGTGTTTGTTGAACATGGCTAAATGGCTATTCAGGAGGTGGGACATTCAGCTCCTGGCTAGGGGAAATCTACTGAAATCTGGTAGGCAGCTTACAGGCCCACTGTAGGGGGTCTTCAGAGTGAAGAATGACTCCAGCCATCTTCGTAATGCATCATCTGGAAGGTCTGCTGTTAGGGATAGTTGTGTAATGCTCCTTACTATCCAACATTCATAAATAATGTGAAGAAAGAATACCAGTTATCAAAAAAAGTTTACACATCAATTACATTTACAACATTCTTTAGTAATTTGTCACTAAACCAAGACAAGAAATGCATATAATATATATATGCTTAAAATGCATATTTTTAAACAGCCATGCACTCACAAGTGCAGAACTGCCAGGCTGGCAAAAAACAACTCATTTGCAAGTAGGTTGATTCACTTCAAACTTCAATGGCCTGAATCGTGTCAAATGACGCCTAGATGTATAAAATTTACAATGCTCTACAACGATCATCTTGTCTACTCACACAGAATTAGAAGTCCGTGAGAAGGCTGTAACATGTAGCACATTTCAAACTCATACGAATTTTGAAGCTGGCAATGGGCAACATTGATACTGATTATTTTGGGGACCTAGGGGAGGGATGAATTAAAAATGCTCAGATTGTCCAGACTTTCAGATTGATTTTTGTGATTTATTATTTGTTGTTCTTCGGTAAGAAATACATATCATTTATTCAAACATGAATAGCATTTAACCCTCACCCTGTTTGTTGCGACTATAGTCATGCAGAAGCCAACTCCCGTTCACTGGTCGTCACGACAATAGTGGTTTTTTNTTTTTTTTTGGGGGGGGGGGGGAGGAGAATGCAGCTAAAATAAAATCGGTGGAAAATTCACTTAGCACCACAACACCGGTTAAGCTAACCTAGTTTGGCTGCTGCACTGATCGCACGTATAGATTTACAAAGGAATAGAGGAACAAAGCAGAGTCAGCTGATTTGCGTTTACAAAAAACTGCTGTGCGTGAAAGACATTGCAGTCTGTTCGAGCTGTTGTTTTTTTTCAAAATAAGAACCACAGCAAGAGATCGAGAATGTTACTGACATGCAGAATGGTGAAATAGAGAATTTTTACCCCTTGACACATGCCCCCAATAATCTAGAGGTCACTGAAGATGTGAAAGATGGGTGTCACTGTGTCACTGATGCCTCCACCAGCACCGCACTGGCATCCACAGTTCCCCCCCTCACCACCACCCGGGACCCTCTTGGGCTGACATGTAAATTACAAATTGAGTCAACTACATGTTTTAGTTACTATACAACTCATCTTTGATTTTTTTCTTTTAAATTTATCTAACTTTCTGGTCACTGATAATCTTAAGAATTTAGGAGGTTATGTCATGGTGTCGGTATATTCTGACAGATCATGTCAATGCCAATGGCAGTGGCATTTATGAAAAATTTTTGTTCTCAGTTATTTCCAATACAAATAACTCATCATTCTTTCAATCCTCAGGGTTTTCCCATTTGGTTTTACCAGTTCATCAATGTCAAACAAGAAAAATAGAGGTAAAATAAAGTTTTTACAATTTTTTAAAATTCATATCAAAATTCTGTAACAATGGCTCGTTATATTGCCAGTGAAGGACCACACAGTGCACTGTTATATTGCCAGGATGAGGGTTAAATGCAATGTTTTATGTGACTATCTTCCCACATTATCACAGTGAATATAAGGTGACAGATAAAGTTCAGATTTACAGAGCCAACAATAAAATGAGCAAATCTGCTGCAGCAAGTTTCATTGCTTTGATAATGCCAAAATGAAAATGCACGATTTTTCTCAGAAAAACTATTTCCTTCTTTCGAAGTTTTTTATCATCTCTATGCATAGACAGTATATACTTCAAAGAAATATAATCACGCCTGCAATCAGAGTTGTCCATTTTACACTAATTTACAGCACGTTGTTGTACATATAATTTTTCACATTATTGTACATATTTTTTACTTTACAAATGTGATCAAGTGCATAGATTCAGGTTATCTTTGGGGCAACTTTAAATGAACAAATTTATAATAATACATGAAATGATTCAAAATTTAGAAGAAACATTTGGAATATGTGATAAAATGGTATTATGGTACCATCATGCAAACTCTACTAACAAACTACAGTATATGGACTGGCATGCAGTATACATTTCAAGGAAATCACGCACCTCAAAAATAAGTTTCCGTTTTCCCATACTTTTTCTCTCTGAAAATTATCTATGGTGCCCACAGAGTCCATTTTTCAAAGAAAGAGCATCGTTCTGTTACCGTGCAATTAGGAGAGCTAGAGTTACTGGGTTTGGCCCTTGCGTCCAAAATTATTCCCCTTCCCCGATCAGCAATAGCTTATGACAAAAACGATGATGCTACTTAAATTCCAGCAGCTACATACACCTCTACCTGACAATATATTATTCCGCTTTTAATTAAGGTTCTGGTCATCCAAATTCAAACGTAAAGTTTGATAGTGCAAGCCAGATAAAGCATTCTGCATTTTTTATTGCCTCAGCATGAGTTTGTTTGACATATCTACTGTTCACAGAGAATTAAAACATTCATACCAACATGCTATCACCCGTCCGCAGAGCACTGGCTAGAAAACTTGGCCATATGGCTAAAACAGAATTGATGTAAGCTTATGGCCACTATGTGCGCAGTGGGTGTAACAATTCGGACTTTGAATAATGTGGGTTGTCTGGGGCCGGCAGAGGGGTTATATCATTATGACAGACGCTTGAGACTTTTATTGGGATTATAGGGTATTGTATGATTTAATATGGTCTGTAGGACGATACAACTTTCCTTTAATAATGAAATTAATAATATGAAAAATTTCCCATTCATGAACCCCACAACTGAACATCTGCAAACACAGGAATTTTCATGATCTGATTGTGGAAACCAAATAATACAGAAACACACCAAATAAAGAGAGTCATATATCCATATGTCCATATATATATTCACAACTAGTTGATCAGGAAAATGAAACCTTCTCAAAGTACTGCACTTCTAAGTGCTCTAAGTATGGAGGGAACCCATCCATAAATGGCCACATCTGTACTGAGAATGCAGCCTTAACAGCTTTACTTCAATATTTTTCGTTCCACTTTATTTCTCATGTTAACATTATTGAAACTGGTACCAGTTCATTTGATCGTTTAGCAATTAGCAGTATCAGAAGTTCTTTAAGTATTTTGCAACAAGTTGAGCATTTAAATTTCTCAAAATCTCTGAAGTGATTAAGGAAAATGAGGGACTAAGCATACTGACAGGCAAATCTTCTGTGGGAGAATTTGGTCAAGGGCCAAAAATTAAATGCCTAGTGAAATCCCATGAAATTTGCCCTAAAGCATCTGTTTTAAGTTGATACAATTAACCTTTACAGTTTACACTGGTCAGTCAGAATTATATAATGCCCTCTTGAATGTATGGCATCAATATATATAGATCTCCCCTCATGAGGCAAGACTACATTTTAAACTATCTGGTGCATTTTACTGTATTTTACTACTACACTGACTTATATTTGTGGGACAATAAGACAAGAAAAGTATCATTATTTCCATACCACAGGTTGTTCAACAATGAAGTCTGCACACGAACACCTACATTCATAATCTAGCAGCATCAATAGTAACATGCAGTAATAAAAATGTGTAAGAGAAACAATGTAATAAAAATCAAGTTAGTTCTACAGTGGTATGCCCTGTCTGTTCTAATTGCTCATTGGCCAGCTGAACATACCATGTTCAAAAATGTATTCCTTTAAATAAAGGCTTCTTCAAACCAGGCCTCCTGTTTCTTTTTCTCTACATGTATACATATTGTACTTTCATATCATGTTTTCATTAGATCTTGGAAACATCAAGTGTTATGTTAGTCTCAACAGTTTTAAAAAAAGTCTGTTCAAGTGATTTCACTCACCGCACAAGGTCTAATTGGCTACAAATCTAAAACAGATGCATGAATAAGGGTACACAAGTTGTACCCCTGGGCATCTTATGCATATTTACAAAACAATCATGGAAGTTTTTCTTAAGTACTGTATTTTGGTCATGAATGGCTGCATCAACATTGCTATCTCCATGCCACTTGATGTGATGATAATGGTGCATCATCTGAAAAAAAAAAAATTGGCAAGTACTGTATTATTCATATCAGAAAAGTAAACAATGAATTTAAATTTGAACAATAAAATGTTAATTTTATGAAAACAACCAGTTTCCTAATGATAAATATTTCAACAAGATGTTTCTGTACACAGCAGCTTATATGTAACAAAACAAAACGAAAAAATCATGCACCTGATGAATGTGACAAGGATAATGCCAAAGCTGCAAGACAAACATACACTTTCTTCATATTATTATGGTTGGCAAAAAGCATAAATGGAGAGCAAAACATACAGAGAAGGTGGTAGAGGAGGAGTAAGAAGGAATCGGACACGGATATCATCTGAATGGCAAAGATTTTGCTCATGTGGGTAGCGAAGGTTTTAATACAGGGATGCCACTCGTCCAAGAACTTCGGTGGCTCCGAGAATGCCATTCGAGGTCCTTCCGAGAACCCGTGGCGACTCTCGGAAGAAGTAAATTCCCGAGATCCGACTTTTTACAGGAAGTTTTGGTACGGCCGCTGTGTGGATAGCTCAGCATTCATAATAGACATAGGCGTTTCAGTACGGCCGGCGTATGAAATCAATGAAAGGTCACTTCTGGCCTCAGTAAATGCATCTCGTAAATTCCATTCTAGTCTATCGTGGAAGATTATTTTGGTTTTGAACACTCATTTGCAGTTTGCAGCTTGGAAACCACATGAGGCACTCAAATTCGGGGTTACGTTTTCCAATGCACGCTTTCTTTTGCGCAAATAGGGTGCTTCAGAATGCTACTCGCTGAAACGGAGTCCCCCAAGCGATCTATTTTTAGCCGCGCCGTCCGAACCGGCGGCTGACTGTTACCTTCATTCATAGGTGAAAGGTCTGATTCGTGCTGCCTTCGATGTTGAATGTTACTACTACTACTAGTATTACTGATTAGGCTGCTAGGCGTAACCTAGAAGTTTGTTCAACCAATGCCTCGGAACAAGCATTGCCCTTAGAGTACTTGCCACTTGAACATAGGAAATAACATTGTCAAGATCTGGAGAGAGTATTTTTCTCCTTTTTTCGGAAACTTTAGAAATTTCCGAAATACCACTAATTTAAGACCATGCAGTCAAGAATTTTTTGGTAATGGTGCTACGCAGTCAAGAACTTTTTGGTACTGGTGCTAAAATCAGCAGAATTTTACAGAATTCCTGCCAACCAAAAAAAAAAAAAAGTCCATGACTGATGGTTGCAGCAGCTAGTAGTTATTCTGTGCAACGCAGTGCAATATCAGTCATCGAGCAAATGAGTTGGGGAAAACTTCAATAGCTATGTCGGATGTTCTTGCCTACTCTAGACTGTAGACATAGAGAATTATCAAAATAATATATTATATTACCACTCAGAAACGCATACACATTCATCTATCCACAAATCCACAAACATCCCAATACACACACACACACAGACACGCACACTAAAATACACACACACGCGTGTGCCATGCTCAAACACCTGCACAGTCATGCCCATACATATTACAATAACATCCCATATAAAACATGCCCTTGGTGTACTTATTATTGAGGTATACTTGATATACTTTTTTTTTTCCTTTTTTTTTTTTTAAACTCAACTTTATTTGTCTGTTAAGCATAACATACAAATACAATACATTTTTCATGACACTGAATACAACCATAACAAATCATTTAATGATGATCAGTATTATATGAACGGACAAAGTGATGATGCTGCACCACTGGTAAGATGATGATGCTGGGGACAACAGTGATGCACGTGATGAAAATCACACGAGGAAAAAACACTTTTAACATTTTGTAGTAAAATCTTGACATAATTTAAAAAAAAAAATAGAATAAACAGGTCTTTGATAATCCCGATTATAATGCCTTTGCATGTCTTTCCAAATTTCTCATTGCACTGGACTGATTCATTTCAGTCCATAGAAGTTGTTGTTTTTTTTTTTATCAATAATTACTTCTGGTGAGGTACACATTACGCATCATATCTAATAAACTAATCCATGACATCCTCTCATATTTTAATAGTAAAAAATGTCACCAGCTGACTTAGACAATTTAAAAATAACTTACTGCAGCACTTTTTAAAGAAATTACCTTTCAAAAAAAGTCAACAACGATGTAGTCATGACCTAGTTTAGTATGTCCAAAATAACACTTGCCACACTTCACATCCAAGTCAAAACAAACCTTGAAAGTCAGTTAATACATTTATTACAATGATAGTGTGCGCGTAGAAAATATACAATACCGCGAGGCTACACTTAGTGGACAAACATTACTGGTGTGTCTCTTACATTGTCTCTGCCTGGAAGAGAAAAAGGGATGGGGCTCTGCAGGTGTTATGTTTCTTCTATTTATTATGAAAAGCCACATGACATAATTATAACTAACTGAATCAAATATAAATAAAACAATATTTGTCTATTCATTATAAAGGCCTAGTGACCCAGTAGTAGTGTTCACGTGGTGACACATAATGTTACTCACTGGGATAGCAAATGAAAAAAAACTGGCTCATGGTTTGATATACTTGTTAATACGTGCCTCATTAATGAAATGATAGAATAATAATGAGTCCGTGCACGTGAAATTCAATCTTAATACCAAGGTAAGTTACACTTATTAAATGAATCAACACTTAATATCGAGGTAAAACATAAGGAGATATATCAACCTTTATTTACTCTCAAGGGAATATGTTTTATAATGTCTGTTAGTATCAGTATTACCTATTAATCAGCTGCGCGTGGGAGAGAAAGAAGGGGAAGTCAAGATATTAAATTATTATATCAATAGGTATACCTCTTTACTAGGTATGAAATCATATGCGCGAATTCTTAAGTCCTTGATAAGTATAACATATACTTTTTTCATGTACCAAGGGGCATTTGATACAAGAACTTTATTTAATGAAATGATAATTACAAAACTTTTAATAACAAGGTAGGTCTGATCATGGATTCCAGCTTCTAATGCTAAGATTACACAGATCTTTCCCTCTTCCCCGAGCGAAGAAGCCGGCATAGTGATATAGATCTATGGATTACATTGATTTCGTAGGGATATCCTACAGAAGAACAATTTGATGAAGTAGATTTTAGCACCAGGAACGTCATTTTCTCCATGCTCCAGATAGAGCTGATCACTAGCCTCGGCCAATGTTATGCAGGCATATGCACTTTGACCCCCCAGCCTTGCCAGGTGCCCTCCGATGACGTAGGCGGTTATCGGACTTAGAGCGATCCGAAGTGCACGCGGAAGATCTGAAGAACCCTATTGCCTTGTAGGCCTAGTCTAGTTCGGCAGCACTAGACCTGGCTAATACTAATAGGCTACTCCCGTCGCTCTTGCTCGTCTTCCTGGGTCGTCGATGTGCTGGTCTATTTCGCAGAACATGTAGATCTACGTTGATTTGCAAAGATAGTCTGAATCATTATATTTATTGACAAGCAAGAGATGTAAGCAGCAAACATGTTAAGGACATCCTAGGGGATTTCCAAATGAAGCTTTCACTTATCAATTTGTTACAACCCAATCACTTCGAGAAAGAAGATTATGAAACAGCCTGTCTTAGCCTTCAATTTCTGATACTGACGAAGAACATGTTTGAATGACTAATTAGAAGAATCAAACTATGTGATGAGTTTTATTCAAACAGCCTTATCAGCTGTATGATCCATGATAATTAGGAGTTGGCAAGTCTGCTTTCGATTTCTCTACTGTATAATAATGTAGTAAATTTATGTGTCTTCATTTTTTAAAGAGACAGCTTTATTTCTTTATTACCGTCTAACATAGGTTTATTTCGAGATCAAACATGATTTGGCTCTTTGAATTCAGATTAGAGACACCAAGTCCACATGATTTTCTGCGAAGCCGCAAAAGTTTAGACAATTTTACGAAAAGTGAGTGGCATCCCTGATTTTAATTAGACTACCACTGGTAATGTAACTGCACCACTGGTAATGTAACTCCTGCTCTGATCTGTCGTTAGCGCCTAGGTACTACAGTCGAGTCCCGTTGGGCAGGAGCACAGGGTTAAAAAATCGACCCGATAATCACGCACTCGGTGACACAGCATTAAATGATGTACTACCGGTTGTCTAAATGAGATACTGTTAAAAAAATACATGTAAATGGTTTTCTAGGCTATGATCGCGCGCTACAGAAAACATGTCTCTGAGACAAAAACAAAAAAAATCTGACGGACTAGACTATCTATCATTTATTGCTTGCAGACCGCACAAGCAAAACTAATCTCGCTATATAACAGAACAAAAGCAAAGAAAAACTTTTCGCAACTAAGGCTCTAACAGGCCTCTTCGTGGCTACCGCTACTCTAATACACTCGATCCAAACAGATTTTTTTCAGGGCTCGCAAAATTAGAGAAAAAAAATGAAACAACAAGGCTGGAAGCCTCTGGGATGGAAATGGTGTAATCATGAATCATGGCTACACCAGTACTTTCAAGGTTAAAAAAGAAAAAAAAAAAAAAGAATTCTATGACGGTTCCAGCGATTCCGACTTAGGCGGACTCCACAGTATTTTTATCGGTTGTTTCCAACAGATGCTGTCTGGAAATGAAATCCTGAAACAAACAGACCTGATATTACCTAATGTAGTAGTACCAAAGCCATGCATGTATACGAAAGTCATTCTAAAAAGTGGGATTTTTATTGTATTTTTGTGCTATTTTGCACTGTGAGATGACACAAACAGCACACCCATTGGTGAATACGATAGCATCGAGTTATGTCGCTTCATATCGAGGTCGGCCAACCCAGGGATATATATAATCCTTTTTAGGAACGTCGCTATCTAAATTAAGTCTTTCCCCACTCAGAATGGGCTTTTCAGGGCTCACAACATGATACAGCAAGCTGAGAGGAGATGATTTGATAATCGCATACTGAGAGGTAGAGACAAAAAAATCAAGGCAAAAACTTTCATGACCAAAGCTAAGTTGCAGCCGAGTGAACAGTAACAACAGTCATTGAAAAGGCCATTATGGGCTTTAAAATTTAAGACATTAACTTAGATGACAAAAGATACTGAAAGCATACATACACAAAACTATCTTGTTGGAAAACAAGCCTGTTAGCCTTCCCCTCTCATATCTGGTGGCACAAGGGAAAGGGGGATTTNGGGGGGGGGGGGGGGGAGCACTCCAGGCTGGGAATGACAATGCATCTGGTTGTTGTTTTTTTTCCGTAATCCTAATTAATTAGGAATATCGCTGTTGGAACCCGCCAGTCTTTCTCCACTCAGAATGAGCTTTTCAGGGCTCACAAAATGAAAAGAATGAAACAGCATTTGCCCAAGTTTCTCTCTCAATAGAGATTACCCTGAATAAAAATACAGTAACTGGATAATTACAACATGTACAGTATGTGCTGTTAAAAATAAAAAGTTGATCTCTCAGTGATCTCTTTGAGGTCAGATTAGGTGGACTCTTGCTGTATGTGGCTATGAATTCTACATCAATTAAGTCCTTGATTGCCTCAGGGATACCCTCTTTCACCTGTGCTGTTCTTCATCTACACTGCTAAGGTGGCAAGGATTCAACATAATGGTCTAGGAAGGACAATAACTTTGTAGACGATATCTGGGACTGACCCAGATAGGCAGGAGATCATTTATGAAACGATGCAAGCTGTTGCACAGTGATGTGATGAATCCGGCTCACAATGCAACCTGCAAAAGGTGGTGCTCTTTAAATAGTACTCCATGGCAGAAATTTCCCAAAATTACAGTGGTATTTGTAGAATAACACAAAATGTAAATAGGGCCAAAAGAGGAAAAAACAACAGATTTCAATAACCTCCAGCAGAAGACTTGGTCAAGGGAGAGGACTGGGTCAACTCTGGAGAGATCATGACTGAGTTCCAGGAAATACTGTAATCATTGTCTTTGGCAGAGAGTCACACAGTGCAGGGAATGGTTCCCTGGGTTGGCCGACCTCGATATGAAGCGACATAACTCAATGCTATCGTATTCACCAATGGGTCTGTGCTACGTAGCAAGAAATCAGGGAGCAGGATAATATTTATATAATTAAAGTTTAGATCAACTGAAATTTAAAGCTGCTTCTAAAAATCATGGAAATCTTTATCATCTGTCCCACAAAGGACTGTCACGGACCCTCATGCACCCCGATGTAAAATAAAGTTTCCGCTTGTCATTTACGGTAAACGTGTAAAATGTAGCTTTGTTTATTAGGATTGGCTCAATCTACCAAAACTTTTGACTGTATCTAAACTTTGGCGCGCCCATCTGTGGCTGTTTTTTTGGCACAATCCACATAGGCTACATGTATCATTTTGTGCAAGCTGCATACACCCTTCTTTTCAAGCGTTCTTCAAAGAAAATGACTCTCTTTCTAATTTCTATTGCTGTTAAGTGATCAAAATACAGTACAGTGAAACTCGGATATAACGAGGTCGTCGGGACCGACCGTCGGTGCTTGTTAGAACCGATGGCTTGTTACACGCATGGTCCCCTGAAAATCATGTAAAAACTGTCAGTAGTGTCAGGGAGACCCATATACTAGATTCTAACATGGCTGCGGGTAGAGCGGAAGCGCCTTGTCTACCCAGGGGTCACCCAGGTAAACATGCCATCATTGACAGGTGTAAACAAAGCAATGCAAATGTTGAGAGTCGAGAAACGAATGACTGACCGATTGTAATCACCATTTCTGCGATTGTTATGACTGAAATCAAAATTGCCTAGCGCAATGATTGGTCTAAACAACAGGCTTGGTCAATCATTAGCCTAGCATATCAATCCCATCTTCCTCCCGTCGCATGGTCACATCTCCACCGCATCCTTCCCTACCCCGCTTCTTGGCCTACTGCGCAACTAGTTTGTACCGATAATCCTACCGTTAAATTACATAAGCGAGACAGCGAGACTTGCTTATTGTTGGCAATTGTTACGTAGCCTAAACGGTCGAGTTCCTCGCCGCTGAAAGTTTTATTGCAGACGAAAGGGTTGCGAGGGCTTAATTGCACTTCGGTTACCTCGTTAGGGCTGCGTTTAGCGGATTTTGTGCTCGTTATATGAAAGGCAAGTTTACTATTACAAAGAAGCAAAAAAACAGGGATTTTCATTTTGCTCGGTACATGCGAGAACTCGTTTTGTTCGTGCTCGTTATATTCGAGTTTCACTGTACAATGCCTTGGACTGGGTTTCCTATCTATAAGCGCAGTTAGCTGATCCTATCCTTTGCATTTTGTATACCTGCGCAAAATACAGTATAAACTTAATTTGTCCTCTTGGCTGTTTATTGTTAGACTTTTACAAGTTATGAAGGGTCCATCATTGATGTTTCTAAGGAAAAAAAAAATTGAAAATATTGCAGTAAACTCATCCTATCATTCCAACATTGAAATGCAACTTTCAAACCCTTACTAAGCACATTTATTTAATACAGATCACAAGTATTAGAAATTCAAATGTTCACATTTTCCCAGCAATCAAGCAGGTGTCGACACTCTTCCTTTTTGATTATTTTATAAGCATAATATATGTATAACTAATCTTACTTTGAATTCTCATTTATTAATTCAATGCTGTGTAAACAGATACTTTCCTTCATCCTCGTTTCACCACCAGTGACTAAGATACAAAAACGTCATGGATTTCACACGACATAGTAATACTGTACATCATTGATCTATCAGATTGCTACCAACAGTAGATCTAGACTACATTAAATCAAAAGATCTAGGCTACATTAAATCTACAGCTCTGCAGCCGAACATCACATACCATATTCCTTATTTAAGCCAAAATTCTGCACTTAGACCAAGGCTGAGATTAGAACCAAGATCAAGAACCACCACGATCAAGGACCAACATCAAGAACCAAGTTCAAGACCCCTTCTTCACAAGAGTTTAGAATTTGCAGCATCATATGATTCATATCACTCATTTCATCATAACGTTAAAATTATAACATCAACAAGGTGAGTTTACAACAATCGGAAGCCTTCTCAATAACTCATCATCCTGCATTCATCCCACATATGTATCTTAAGTATCTATTGTGGTCACTCTTTCTCATGGTTACATATTCAAATGTCATTGGAGTGATAATGGTGCGCCCTGGTGAGCTACTAAAGGACGTGCACACCACAGAGTGAAAAAAAGAAAGCTGAATAAAAGAACTCATCTATGCCAAATGCCAACAGAACTTTTAATTATGATAGACCTCTGACTTACCATACTCTCTTTCACTAAGCTGTTGCTGAACACTCTCGAGGTAATGGAGGAAACTGTCATCATTGTCTGACAGTTGTGACCTGGCACTTGCTGAATGTCGTGTGGTAGCCATCTCCTCATCTTGCAGGATACACCTGAAATTCACACATGAAGTTAAACTCCGTTATGCTGCTAACTCTAGGACCCTTCCAATCTGATGTAGCACATAAAAAGGCCAGTGGTATAAGGATATTTCTTCATTTAATCAATTTGTTGTCTTAAACTCCCAGATACCCAGTCACTGGATCTGAACATCCTTTGCTGAAAAATCAAGTACAGTCGACTCCGCTTAATCGCCTTTTCCGCTTAACCTCGTTTCCCAGGGAACCGAATTTTTTCTATATAAAAGTCACTGGATAATCGCCTCTCACTCCGGATAATCGACCACTCTTCAGCGCCCGTGAATTCAAAGATCAGCAGTTGAAGGGTTACAGCTGACAAACAAATAATGTACACAGACGGTTTAACTGCGGGACAGATGGCAGACCGATTGACTGAGTGACAGCTGCCACCCCGAAATAGGTGTGATAAGCCTTTCCTCCCCACCTTCCTCCTCCCCTTGTCCTCCTCCATCCCATGCTACGCATCACGGCCATCGACCGTCCTATAATGCTAATGCGCCAAAAGCTGTATAGTCTCCTCCCCTCACGCCTTGATTGCGACTGTCTGGTGGATTTTGGTTAGATCAGAGAACGTGTCATGTGGGTGAACGGTCTATCCTGACCATGCCATCCTACTCCTTATTGTCTGCTGGGCTACTGCGATATGGCCAGTGAGAGAGACCGCGGAGATCAAACATTTTGTGCGTGACAACACCGTCAAACTCGAGTTTGTCCTGAGACTGGCGACGAAAAGGTGTCAATGCACGATATCAAACCACGACGTCAAAGAAATTTAACCCCATTATCAAAAATATGGCCGAAATTACCTTCTCCACTTAATCACTTCTCCACTTAATCGCCCACTTTTCCGTGGATCCCGAGGAAGGGCGATTAAGCGGAGTCAACTGTATTTGAGGACCACAACTAAGGGTCAAAAACACAAGTTCAAACTTTATTATACTATAGGAGCGTAAAATGCATAATCCCCACACAGGCAATTTTCACTAATCTGCACGTTACTCAGCTGACACACAACCTGTATACAAATTATGACATCATTGCTGTTNCGATGGACAGCATCCATGTAAGCTCAAATTACTGAATTATATTTCTTAAAACTTCCAAGACAAATCTTACCTTTGCAAAGTATGTCTTCATCACTTTCACTTGTTTTTTCCTTAGTTTACTAATCTGAACATGTGTAATTTAACTTTCAATGGTCCAGGAGGCATGGTAGTTTTTGTTTTAATTCTTTAAATAATGGACAAACAGTGGTACTCATTCTCTATATCCTTACACAAATGATCCAACACAGTTCTCTCTCATCTCTCCTAAATGCATGAGATATTAGTCTGATCCTTTTGCAAGGGCCATTCTCATTTAAGTAGCGTCATATTTCAGGTCTGATTTAATAATACATTTGTACAATCTATAATTGCCCTGGCTTCCCTCCATTCCTGTCTCTCCCAGTCGATTAACACATCTTAAATCCATATGGATATTCATGTTCCTACTCTTTATGCCTTTTATCATATGTATATATGCAATGCCTTTACAGGACAAGAGATCTTTATTCAAACTTAATCACAACACAATCTTTGGGTCTGAAATCTCTGGGAATACTTTTTTGCCTACATTATTTTCATCAAAGCTTCAAGTTTTTAACCAACATTTTATAATTCTTACTTGCCTCAAAATAATTATAGGAAACACCCTCATTTCTCCAATATGAAACCTTCCTTGTCCACCTTTTGACTACAGTATTTCCATCAAAGCTTTCCCCCCACAATTTTTTAACCAACATTTTATGATTCTTACTTGCCTTTTAGATAGATCTAATCATAGGAAACACCCTCATTTCTGCATATATATGAAACATTCCTTGTATACCTTTTGCCTACATTATTTTCATCAAAAAGACACAGCACTGGGATACGGGAAGCATACTAGAAGGTCACAGTTAGTTAAAGGTTGAGTGTGTGGGAAATACTGGGCATCAAGCTTGTGTAATTGTACCACAGCACTCACAGCTGTCTTTTGCTACTATGAGTAGCCTAAACCGGTAAGATTCTAAGAATTGACTGATACACTGATATTACACTTATAATAAACATGATGCATCTTTATGTGATGGGGAGCAATCTTATATCACATGGGAGAAATCTACAAGCAAGCTTTCATGGTCTAATGTCACCACCATTGAGGTACAACTGCACAAATCTAGATCAATTAGGGTCTTGCAGAAGGTCAGCGTCTAGCGGCAAAAACAATTCAGGCTTACTGCATGATTCTATTGGTGGTGTATAGTGTATTTAACATTACGTAATCAAAAAAGGAGAAAAGCGTAAGTGTTCAAAAATGATAAGACAGCAGAAGTGGTAGACTATAATGGCTTACTCTCCACTCTTCTTAACATACTGTATCTGATTTCTTCAGAGGCAAAATGTTGGCAATATACTGGGTTACAAGTGGTGAG
>JAWQUT010000415.1:505577-646473 GCA_033807755.1 Ellobium chinense | reverse complement strand
GGGGAGGGATTGTTGTTTCAAAACACCTTGTATCCAGTAATAATTCATCTCCGAAGTTACAAGCATAATTACCATAATTCAGGACCGCCTTGGATTATCATCCAGGTCAAATAAATTTATTCTTCTTGGAGCAATTTGGAACTGGATCTTCTTCCAGTATTTTGTGTGGAATTGGAAATGGATTCAAATCCAAAAATAAAATCAGAACATAATGAATATATCTAGATCTTTTATTCAAGCTGATTGGTCCTCCAATTTCTCGGAAAAAAACAGGGTCTATTTGGATAAAACAACCGGAAACAAGGACAAATCTGGCAAAGGGAACTTCCATCATTGCCATCACTATGCTCCACCTCTAAATGTCCTAAGCTGCATGCGCAGTCCAAAGAATATTTTGATTAGCTCCAGGGAAAATAATGGTTTATTAATAAAAGAATGGTCGTGCCATCAGAATTGTAAGACTGACTAAAATGAAAGACACAAGTTTCAATAATTGTTATCTTCCCCTTACAAACATGAAGTAACTCCTGGTGCTTTTCTTGATTACTTTGGTGCTCTTTTCTACTTCAGTAAATTTTGTACGCAAAATTGCCCACCAAAGTGCCAAACAGTGTCCTCTTCCCATAGAATATCTTTATCTCTCACAATATCATATGGGAGATACAGATGTATCATGTATCAATAAAGGCAGTACAATGAAATTTGCCGATTTTTCTGATTGTGATGTGAAAATTTCAAGATTCTGAGACATCTAGAAAGTAGTGAGTATCCATAATTAAAAGATCACCCTACCTCATCAGATTTCAATTCCAAATTTCCAAGCAAAGTAGAGTTGGGATTTTAATTTTACTTCTTTTATTTTGGTGAGGAATGTAACTGGAATTTCCAGTGTTAAGCAAAATTAACACCAGTCACATTTAGAATCATAAATAAATTTCTGTCCCTTTCATCCCATCTCCATTGAACAGCGGGCAACAAAGCAAATTTCTCATCATGACTCACCGTCTAGCCTCTTCCCTGTTGCCTTTTGGAGCAGACTTGTGCTGTTTGGCAAGATCTTTGGTTGGGGGTGTGGAGTAGGTAAACTGCACTGCAACACCCGAGGAAAGTGAGGAAGTCACTGTTGATACTGCACCATTTGATAATGAGCGGATACAGTCAACACTGCTCCCACTATGAGTGATACTGCTAGTAGACTCTTGCTGCTGTTGTCTGAAGGGATGCTGCTGAAACTGAAGCTGATGTGATGGGAATGATGAACTTGATGGGATATAGCCTGAAAAAAAAAAAAGATTTGATGGGAAAAAAGCCTTACAAAAAATGAGCAGCGGTGTAATAAGATGCTATGTTTCTTATACATTGAACAAAAGAAAAATGTGTGTGGTTTAAAGTTTTTTGGTGGCGAATGCAGGGTGAAAATCTCAACATTCCTGTGGTGTTTTCTCAGAAACTGTCAGCTGAAAGGAAAGACATAGACTATGTGGTTTAAAATTGTATGAAAAAATAATGCAGACATATTAGGTTGTCTCTTATTATCCTCTTCCTTCTTTGCCATGTGATCTATCCAGCTCATCATTCTCACTATTGAATTTCATCTTTTGTCCTTAAAAAATGCATTTGTTTTTGCTGCAACATGGGTCATTGCACTATCCTTTTAAAGATTTCAGTGCAGTAATCTATGCACCATTTCATTTGATTGAGGGAGCCATCCAGCACAAACTCTCCTTGTGTATAGGTGTTTATGCACACTAGTGATGAGGTTAGTCAATGACCGGTCCAAGGTCTCTTCTATCTTGGCATATGTAATTCTTGGATCGACAGCAGAAACTTTTTCTTCCTTCACTATTAAAACCGCGGATTCACTGTTCAGGCTCTCCAGTCCTAATTTAAATTCTTAATTCTTACAGATTGTAGCCTCTAGATGTATCAATAAAAGCAGTATGATGAAATTTGCATATTTTTCTGATAAAAGGTGCTGTATTGTGGTGTGAAAATTTCAAGATTCTGAGACATCCAGAAAGTAGTGAGTATCCATAATTAAAAAATACCCTCGTTTTGAAGGGTGCCACACCTCGGCTGCTTTTAGAAGTATGTCTTGTACTACATTCAGAGTTCAGATGTATGGTCACAAATAAAGGAACAAGGTTTGTTTTTCACTACCTTTTCTCCCAATGAATGGATCGTTTTGAAATTGGGCATGGAGTCTGTTTCACTGCATTAAACAGAAATAAAAAGGCGCAGACAACCATACATACATAGGCTAGAGTAAAGGAACTACATTATGCGGCCACTTTCCGTTTGTCTCGTAAAAGTTGCCGCCGGTTTTATTTTTTGAAACGAAACTAAGCTCATGTGGTTCCCAATCCCTGATCACGTGGCTGCAAGTAACTTGGCGCCTCCCAACACAATTGTTTCATCTAACAACACGTTGAAGGAAATTGATCAGGTAAGGATCCAAATTTGAGAATTTGGGGCCGAGTTTGTTCACGCCCATATATATCTTTATGTTTTTGTTTATTTTACCTCAAATTTTATGCCATTCATAGCTTAATTCCTTAAATAGAGCCCTGGTAATTGTGTTTAAAGGCTTAGGAGGTCCGGCACGTGTGTAAAGGGATGGCCGCATAGGTAGATCCAGTGTTTCTATAGTGACATCTCTTGTGATTGGCAATGGCCGCAACAGATCCCTTGTAGCACGGATGGGACATGGTTGCGACCATGTACTCAGTGTTCATTAATGACTGCAAATTACTGTATTTAAGTTTAAAGAATAACAGTCACTTTGGTGTCATACGAGCATGCAATTTATCAGATTCTATCTCTGCCATCTAGTCCAGCCCTTAGATATGGGTTTTTCTTAGTTCAGATGGAAGGAGGCTGTTAGACAACAAAGCATGAATGACGTCATTACAAAAAGAACATTTGCACCGATCTTCAAACAAAGTGTATGAAGACAGTAAAGGAAATGTCAAAACAGTTCAAAATGCCTTCAGAAAAGCAGGACTGTTTCCTCTTGATTTCAATGCCATTGACAAATCACGGCTTGTGCCATCTGCTTCTCTGAAAGTTGTAGTCAACATTCTGTAGAGGACTCACATCAAAACCTGCAACCAAACACCCTAAAGTTCAGCAGTCAACGGATCAAATAGACAAGGACATTCTGTCTCTCTCCCAAAGCCTGCCACTTGCCAGAGATGCTTGGATCTGGTGAATCTGGACTGTCTTCATGTAACAAAACTGAATTAAAAAATGCTCAGGCCATTCAGCAGACCTCTTCCCACGATGACCAGTCGACTGCAACACCAAGTGCAAGCCACAATTATGTGCTGATGAAACTGCACACGATTACCTCACATTTGACAGATAGGAGAAGAAACTGCTCGCCTCTATTTCAAATGTTTTGATGTTTATGATTTGAAAACTGATCTACTCTTCAATCTCTGGAAGGAGTATTACACCAAGGTCCAGAGAGAACTGAATCAGGCACAAACAGGAATAAAGCAATGTCTACAACCTGTGCCACAAAGAGATCCCTTAAGAGTGCCCAGTTTGAGGAGTCCACGAGGTGAGGGAAAGATACAGAAGAAAGCAAGCATGACAGATCATTTAATCAGTGGACAAAACTTCATTGATCAGCTGGAGTCCAAAGCAGCAGAGAAGATAAAAGAGGAAAAGCGGAAAGAAGAAAGAAAGAAACAGATGCAGGAAAGAAAAGAGAGGAAAGTGAAGATGAAAGAAGAAAGAAGAAAGGCAAAAGCAGTTCCAGGAAAGGAGGAAAAGGAAAGCTGGACTGGAAGAAGAAAGAAAGAACAAAAGAGAGGAAAAGAGATTAGAAGCAGAAGCCAGAAAAAGGGATAGCGCAAACAGGCTGAAAAGAAGAAACTGAAAGATGGCAAAAAGAGAAAAAGGAAGGTGGTGAGACTCAATTCAAGTGTTGAAAGGAAGTGTTGTTCTTGATGATGAAGAAGACCTGGATGATGTTTTAATGGGGGACTTGGAGCTCAGTCTGGAAAATGAGCTAGAACTAGAAGATGCTGACGATGTCATCCCGTTCAAAGCAGCCATTGAAGTTACCCCAATTGGAAACCTGGATGATTTACTGGCAAGACTGCCTGAACAGAGCACAGAACACATGACTGGGCTGACAAAGAAATTATGCCAGATAACAGACCGCCTGAACAGAGCACAGAACACATGGACTGGGCTGACAAAGAACAGATGCCACATAACAGACCGCCTCAACAGAGCACTGAACACATGGACAGGGCTGACAAAGAACAGACCCAGATAACAGACCGCTTGAATTGGATACAGAACTTGTCCAAGGAGCTGATGAAGAACAATTCAGAATCAGAAACAATTTTGCTTTATTCTGAGCATTGATTTGCCCTTTTGGCGTTCACGTTTTTTTATTCTGATCATTGATTTGCCCTTGGATCCTTTTTCCTTTTTTTGGCATTCATGATTTTATTCGATGTTTGGAAAAGGCAGGACTTGCCACTGCCTAAATTCTTTTTTGTCCACTCTGGATTTTTACGGTTACGTCTGAGTTCACACTCCTTTTTATAAAAGCGTCAATAATTTACTCTGTCTTGTTACTGCAGGTACTCAGAGTTGTCTGCTTTCATTTAAGATTTACAATCTAGATGAGCTCCTGCAACATGATGTTGGCCATGAGCATCACACAGACCAATACCAGGGCATAATTTGCAACACAGTTTTATTTTATGCTCAGGCACGTCAGACAATGTTATGAATAAATAAGATGTGCTCGTCATTTTTTGCCTGTAATTTATTGATGTAAGTGCCTGAATTTGAAGCGCAGGATGATGGTCACATAAATAACCCCCATGTGGCTGCATGGAAATCCCCTGATCGCATAATGTGACCCCAATGATCGCATAGAGGTCCCCTTATCGCATAATGGTCCCATTCGAATTTGTTGATCTTACCTAGCAATATCATTAAAACTTGCCGTAACACAACACAGTTTTGTTGCTAGATAAAACACGTCATTTTTGAGCTAAAAAAACCCATTGAACTACTTTGATTAGTTTCGGTCGGAATTATCTCCTATTTTGTGAGAAGTGGCCGCATGCAGTTCCTTTACTTTATACATACATTACTAGGAAGACTCAAACACACTTAAACATATGCTCCTTTTAGCAAATATTTATCCTGCCTTTTCTATGATTTCAGCATTGTGATCAAAGTCAGGGAGTTGTTCACATTCTGTAACATAAGACTTCTCTCAGTTATATATGAAAAGGAGACATAAAATTTAGTATCAAAAGTTTTCACATGTGGACAGTTATCTTTGCATAAGGAATGCCAGCTTGCCCTCGCTTTTTGATGTCCCACCTCAGATCCGCACTAATTGAAGACCAGTTATGGTGGCCCACTCTGTATGAAAATCCTGCAGGCAAAGAAAACATGCCAGCTTTCACGGCCAAATGAATCTGACAATATAAAATTATTATTTGCCCGAGGAGCATACTCAGATACATGTAGTTAAGACGCCACATTGCAGGATAGGATTTGATTGACAATTAACTACTCTCTCAGGCAATGTTTTCTGCCCTTAGGGGCAGTGCTAACTGCATCCCTGGCCATAAATTTGTCAACATGCTATTAAGAACTGGTAAAAAAGCTGGCACATTAACACAAAAATCAGTTTGACACCCTTATGTTGGTGCAATATTTTGTGCAATCTAGATGATTTCAATGGACTGACTTGCCTTGGCATCTGGATACCCTAATGGATACACTTTACCACTATGTTCTAATGACAAAATGGTGTTGACTTCCCGGCTACCTCAGGAAATTCACTTTCTACCCTATTATCATTCTGCATGTTACTTTGCATTCCTTCCTCACCTTTAAGTGAATGCTTTTAAACTGGTTCTTGAAAACTATTTTTGTGGTCATTGTATTTCAGTAGTTTGTACCAATATGTTTTCTCCAATGCATAGACTGTATGCTTTTGATTTGTGTATATATATATAAAGTTCATTATTTGAAAGGGTTGCAGTAAACTCACCTTGCTCATGAGTAATTTGGCCCGTCATAACTGGAGAGCCGACTCTTGCTGCTCTTTTCCACTTCTTGACCAAGTACTTCATCCTATGAATATGTTTTAGTATGATTTACTATAATATTATGAAAGCAAATGTGCCTGAGGTATACAAACCAGAAATATGTGTGGTGCTCCAGGAAAATCTGTCACATGGGTCAAATTTTACATTTTGAGATATAGTATCATCTCACAGAGTAACATTTCCTGAGCTTTTTAGTTTTTATTTGAAGTCAATATCTTTTATAATTCTCTAGATATCAGATGGCTGTTTAAAGTAGGGAGGGTTAAAAAATTAGAAATGAAGAAAACACTTTAAAAAATTGTGCTTCAAATTAGTGCTTAATTTTTGCCTATTTACTTATATAATGGCAAAAATTATATGCATTATTTAGACAAATATAGGAAAACAATAGTGGAATAAACATCCTTATAACTGAACTGGCAGAGATTGGCACGAAGTACTGTACAAAAAAATGGGTAAACATTCAGAATTATTTAATTTCGTGTTCATTTTTTAGGTCAGGGTTACAAAAAGAATGCATTCTCTTTGTGACTGTTGTATTTATGCGCACTAAGAACAGCGTGTTTAGAGAACTTCTGACCTACATTTTGATGACAAACATGATGTGTTTTGGTCAATAATAACAGCGGTAGTCAAATCCTAAAGACTGGCCATGTCTTCACACTGGCGCTTTTATTTGCGTCAACATAGCTTGGTACAAAAGAGGGACACATTAAATAATTACAAAATTAAAGCATTTCTAATTCATAGTTTGCAATAATATTCACACAGAAGACAGAGTGAAAGTGTTAGATTAATATGTTACAAAAATCTTAATTTCCATGGAATAGCCCAAAACTGACTTTATGGGGTGATATCTCAAACTTAATATTTGCGTCTCCTGACTGGTTTTCCTGGAGCACCACACAGGTACAAGACAAAGACTAAACTACATTACAAGGGTGCATACCTTTGCCATGGAACATTCATTAAAGCTGTGAGACAAATATCTGGGGAAGGCTGTGAGACAAGCCTTTAAAAGTAATAGGAATATTAAACATTTCATGCAAGGAAAAGTGCATCTGGCTCTATGCCAGACCATATCCAATCTTTCCATCAAACTACATTAAAACTGGTCTGTAAGTTTTAAGTAATCTTAATGGCAATATCTCTGACAACAATCATATAGGCTTACTTATAAGATCATAATGTGAAGTTATGACATTATATGTCATACTTCAAACATTCCAGTGCTATATTCTAATTTTGGTCTTTGCCACTCAAAAAAAACCCCACAAAGCCAAGTTTCAAAATTGCCATCTTAAGACTTTGCTTGATTGCAACTCCTTGAGAATGCAAGAAATGTTGTATTTTAGTGGTACTGTGTTTTAGGCCACTTTCATTCAATTCTTTTATTTGCATCTTAAGACTTTGCTTGATTGCAACTCCTTGAGATTGCAAGATGTGTTGTATTTTAGTGGTACTGTGTTTTAGGCCACTTTCATTCAATTCTTTTTTTTTGCCACAGTAGTTAAACTCTGTTGATGCTTTCCATACCTTAAATATGGAAATTCCTTTACAACAGTAATGCAATGCTTCTTGATCAATGGAGCACTGGATTGTAAGATGAATGCATTTCAGAGCTCACACAGACAAACTTATTAATATAGGCCAGTGCCTACAACATGTCCCACTAACTGTTTAAGCAACAGACTGAACTGCTTGAACTGCTCCGTCATATCAATAGTGATTAGTCTGCGTATCAGGGGAAAGAATCATCTTGCCTGTGTATGGCAAGTGGCCTGCTAATGCCTTTGCTCAAATGATACAAGCCAGATTAGGCATCATGTTGCCCAATCTTTGTTTGCACAGTACAAATGTTCTTTCCTCTTGTTATGATATGTGTATGTTTTTAAATTTACAATAACCAAAATGGATAATAACAGCGCCTTTCATCCTTTCCCTCCCACTGCCAAAATCATGATTCACTTTTTACAGAGTTATACATACAATTTTCTGTAAGTTTACTGGATGCATTAAAACTGCCGCCTAATACCTTATAAACATATTTCTTCTTAAAGAACCAGTAAAAACTTAGCTTCAGCAAGGAAATGCTAAAGTTTAGACCATCTTGTTCTTTCATGGATCAACTATGATATGTATAATTATCAATACATATGGTTATAAGCAGCATGCTAATAATAAATAATACTCCAACCATCAAAGCAGGGGGAGGGGGGGGCCACCTGAAGGCCTTTTTCTATATGCTTGGTGCCACATGATTTTAACCTTGTTTTTGGACTCAGCAGGTTCAAATTAGTGGAAAACAGTCAAAATTTTTTTACAATTTATTACGGTTGCTATGGAAATGGCCGCCATCTTGAATTTTCTACTTAGAAAACGGTCAACTTCAAAAGGAAACTCCTCCTCCAGATGAAAAGCAATCCAACTGAAATTCCACACATGCATTCTTATACATAATGTCTACAAAGTAACAGAGCGTTATTTTTGATAAAATGACAAAAAATTATTTTATGAATTTTCAAAATTGGTATGTACTCTAATATCAATTTTCCCCCATTTTTTGGCCTTCGCCAACTTATTTCCTGAAAAAAAAAAAAATAGTCCAAATGTCTCTCTGTTACTTCTTTTGTGCACCTATAAACTGCTTATTATATACCAAATTTCGCAAAGATTGGTTCGTAAATTATGATGGAGTTTCAAATTAGTTTATGTGTTGAAAAGCACAGTATAGTTTTGAGAAAAATGCGGTTGAAAATTTCACACACAAAATACGTCTGAAAAACTGTACTTGCATCAATACATGCCCGGCTGATAGGCTGGGCCACCTTCCTCAGCCTCCTTTTCCTGTTGGCATTATGTTAATCACAACAATTCAGGATCACAAAGAAAAATTAGGCTGCTAATGTCTTGGCCACCTCCTTCCTGTCAGGTATTCACATGCTAACCAGCATGCTGCTGTTTATGTACAGACAGAAATGAAGCCACCCAAACTGAAGAAATCCAATCAGATAACTAGGTCACACTTGCCGAAACAAACGAGCGAATGAAACATCAGCATGACTTGTTCCGATTGAAAACTAGGCTGTGACCTAGCTATTTTTAGCGATGTAAATAAGGCCAGACATAATTTATGCCTCGCTTTCGGGAGATGCCGTCGTTCCGACATTTTCATTGGCCAGCTGATGAGAGGTTGACCTTATAGAGGAGAAAATTTCCTTTCCAACGGAATGGACTAAGATAGGTCTAATTTTATTGCTTATAGACAAAATATGCGATCAAAAACAGACAATTTCAGCATAAATTCATATAATCAGACAAAAAACCTGGGGGCTGACCCTAATGAAATGCATTTTTGAGAGGTAAAATGGATTCTTTCACATGCGACCAACAATGCTTTCGATTCACAAGATGTCAAAATATCTAAAAATAGCAATAACCCTATTTCGGTATTTTGAACCCAAATTGATGATTTCAGGTGGCGCCCCCACCCCCCCTTTAACATGCAGCCCCATATCTTAAAGCAGGAAATCTTTTATCAAAACCAGTTGTTTCTCTGTGATACAATGTTTTCCCTAGAACAGGTATATGTAACACAGAATACATTACTAACCTGAAAATTGCAATCACTACTCTGCCTGCTGATCTGAACATGGTGAAGGCTCTGGTATGAATCATACTAGCATTCTGGGTGGGATGATGGGAGGAGAATCCTCCCATGGAAGCAAGGAAAGCCAGAGTTTCCTGCTCTGTGTCTCTGTACCCACCTAGCAGGAGGAGCAGATACTTCTTCTGGTAGATGAGAGCTTTTCGGAAACTCTCTGCTCTCAAAAATTTACCATATAATCTATTGACCTGTGAGTAAAGCAATATATAATTCAGATGCATTATTATTATGCAGTGCTGTGCTGCATTCAAACAGAGTGCACCAACAAGATGGTGCCAGCTAGCATGTAAAACTCTAAAGTACATGCTCTTAACAACATTGTGATATACAGTATCTGCAACATTCTGAGACCTGTCCCTCTGGCCTCACAATTTATTAGGAAGATAAATATAGTTTGTTCCTCAAGCCATGAAAATTGTTAGTTCACAAAGAGCCAGCAATATTTTTATTACAGACATGTGAAATGGGACAGCAGCAGGGACAGGGGAAATGAAAGGAGGAGAGTGAGAGGGGAAATGAAAGAGAAAGAGTAAGATAAAGAAACAGACAGGAAGAGAGAGAGAGAGAGAGAGAGAGAGAGAGAGAGAGAGAGAGACTTTACTTAAGGTCACCCTTTCAACACTGTGAATGCTGAGCAGGTGGATGTAACTTAGGTCCCTTTTATGACCTTGTAATTCAAGCCACCATTTTTTTGAATTATAATACTGGGACCTGCATGATCTTTATTTGTACAAATGGTGAATTTAAAATATCTGTTCTCACAAACAGAATTATGCTTTGAAAAAGAACAATAACGAAAAGAACCTAGCAGTTCATAATATAAATAGCTGTTTTTTCTTAATGAACATCCAAGTACGTGTAACATGCTGTTGTCATTTCTTCCAGAAGACTGGGTTTTCATCTCACAATGATAGCTAATTTCATATTTATCCCTCAAGTAAAATACACCAGAACACAAATGGCTGGTGGAGCAACAGATATTATATGACTGCTCTATTTGGGCACAGAGATGAAGAGGAACACAAGGGAAGAATTGATTTACTGGCTGGCATATGTGACAAATGCAGATCCTAAATAGATGAAGACAAAGTGGAAAATAATGCTGCAAGAACACTATCAAAAAGTGGAATTATCTGCAACAATACCTTGTTAGGATCCGCTCTGGCCAGCAGCCCCTCTGATTTTACCAATCCTCTAAAGTTCTGAATCTCTGATCGGAGTCGCTGGATCTCATGTTCAGCTCCATCCAGTGCCATTTGCAGGCTGAGTCGCTCACTAGCCCATATGGTACGATCATATACAATGCCTTCCTCAGTGGCAGAGTCTGACAAGTTGTGGGGAAGTTTCACCTATGGATAGCAAAGAAAATACACTCATAAAGACTGAGACAGCTTGCTGCTGTTACAGCTTTTCATCACTCCTTATGTTGAGGATAATAATACTGTTGACTCCGCTACATCGCCCTTCCTTGGGATCACGGAAAAAGTGGGCGATTAAGCAGAGAAACAATTAATTCGGCCACATTTTTGGTAATGGGGTTAAATTTCTTTGATGTCGTGGTTTAATATTGTGCACTGACATCTTCTCATCGCCAGTCTCAGGACAGACTCGAGTTTGACTGTGTTGTAGCGCACAAAATGTTGTGCGGTCTCTCTCATTGGCCACATCGCAGTAGCCCAGCAGACAATAAGGAGTAGGATGGCACGGTTGGGATAGACCGTTCATCCACATGACACGTTCTCTGATCTAACCAAAATGCACCAGGCATGGGGAGAGGAGACTATACAGCTTTTGGCGCATTAGCATTATCAGACGAGCTAAGGCAGTGATGTGTACCGTGGGACGAAGGGGGACAAGGGGAGGAGGAGGTGGGGAGGAAAGGCTTATCACACCTATTTCGGGGTGGCAGTGTCACTCAGTCAACAGGTCTGCCATCCGTCGCGCAGTTAAACAGTCTGTGTACATTATTTGTTTGTCAGCTGTAACCCTTCAACCGCTGATCTTTGAATTCACAGGCGCTCCTATTGACGCATGCTTTCTTTCACCCGATTCCCATCCATCTCTTTCTATCTGTTTCTCTCTCTCTCTCTCTTTCTCTCTCTCTCCCCCATGCTATGAAAGGCGATTATCCAGTGACTAAGAAAAAATTCGGTTCCCAGGGAAACGAGGCGATTAAGCAGAAAAGGCGATTAAGTGGAGGGCGATTAAGCGGAATCGACTGTACATGATATTCCAGTGTTTTAGGCATTCTCTCCAGAATGGGACCTAAACAATGCTGGGTAATACTGGAAGCCGACGAAACGCGCCCAGAAGTATAGAGAAGAAACAAATGCCAGCATAAATAAACTTATGTTAATTCCACTGGAAATAGAATTCAATTCCAGTTATAATCTCTGTCAAAAAATGAATATATCCCAATTCTTTTCCACTTTGAAATGTGATAACTGACTGGCTAAAATAAATAGTTTTCCCACCAATGTTAGGAACACTTGGGGACAAATAATGTGACAATCTTTCTTCCTTATTGTAATATTTAGTGACTTTCCTATGCAAAATTTCAGCCCCATGATGTGATGAGATCTAACAACATGGTATAATCACCTCATGTGAAGCCGGCCTGCAAAATTCAAAGAAAGATGATGCGATTCCCTATAAGAGGCACTTAAACTTATCCATAGTTACGCACTCTCCGTCAGTGGTGGGATAAATGGGGAAGAGGCATTGTAAATACTAGGTAATGTGGAAGCTTCAGAGGATGCTCAATATAGCTCATATTGCACTTTGATTGTGTCAGTTTGGAAAAGATCTCTCTCTCTCACGGAAACAGATCATTGCTCATTTTATACTACAACAATGCACATCAAAAATAATTTTCTATCTTCAAGTGCTTTTTTTCTCTGTTATGGTACCCACCAAACCAATTTCGTGAAAAAATAATATCATTCTGTTACCTTACATGTGTTGTATGATACAATAGAGGGTGGTTGGTGAGGGGAGGGCCTTGTGTGACCAGGAATCAGGCATCATGAGATTTCCTTTGCCTGAGCAGCAAAGGCCTGTGGGAAAATTGATTTAGTTCCAAAAGCCACAGCCACTTCTATCAGAAAATGTATTACAGTCGAGTCTCCTTAAAGGTCAACCCCACTTAAATGACCTGGACAGTAGCGTAATCTAGCTCAGCATCTGAGGTATGATAGTCTAGTGCCTGCCCTTAGGTGTGACGTCAGGAGCCCACAGGCTAGTCACAGTCTTGCAGGTGCAAGGTGGCAGCGATACAGTTTTTGTCCGAAGAAGATGACGATTATGACCCACAACTGTTGTTTATTTGTTTGAACTACAAAAAAACCTTATCAGTGGAATCCCTGTCGATGTGATTGGTCTATGTATAGAGGGAGTACCTAGCGCATATGCCAGACCGGTGAACTTGACACACGGACTAATTTACCCAACTTTACACACCAATTACTCAATGACAAGCCTATCTGCATAAATTTAGCACCAGTGAAAACTCAAGCTATCCTCCTCAATTTCACATCAATAACATTACATCTCACTGCGTAATAGCCCCCGTTAAAGACCAAGGGGTAGGCGTCGCACTGCCTGCCTTGCTGTGGCTTTCCTTTCACACCCGTACTGTGTTTACAAATGGTGGTGTTGTCTGAATGGCATTTTTCAGTGGTCAAACTTCTCTTTGGTTCTCAGAAAAATATGGCGTACAAATGAGCGAGAATGAGTAGGCCCTATTTAAAAAATGAGACTAGCATTCAATTTGTCTAATGGAAAGAGACTAGACATGTCTCGGAGTAGTAGACGTGCCATGAAATCCCACCGTTAGCGTCTAGCATTACAATTTGTCAAGTTCAGTGCTGATCAAAGGAAAAGATAGATATTATACTTTTCAAAGTAGCGGTAAGGCTGATCTTCTACAAAACCTTTACTACTAGACTAGACAAAAAGTTTGGGGAGAGGGTTTGAGGGGGTGGGGGTGGGTAAAGGGGAGAAGTTTTGCCTACAGAGAGGCATTATTGATTTGTCACCTGTCAGCCAGGCATAGATCCAGATCCATTTATCTTATAGAATAAAATGTATGATATGGTAGCTTCACTTCGTCAGTGATATAGATTTCAGGTTATAAATTGGAGACATAGTAAAGCCTTTGATAGTAAGACAGATTATACGGAAAGCATTGTAATAATTCCGTAAGTTTGCCTGTTGCTGTATACCTTTATGGAACATTGGATTCGACTCATTCTAGTTTGCTGAATTTTGAAAGAGCAGTATTGAGATATACCAGGTCTGAAAGATTTGTTTGGAAAGGGGAGGGGGTGGGGGGCTGTGATTTCGACTTACTTGTATTCGAAGAATTCGTGTTTGACTGTATTATCCACTTCATAGATTTAATGCTTTGGAAGTTTAATCTACCCCTTACCCTTCTTTTTGGTTCTAAGAATCATGTGATTGAGAGAGATGAGTGGACAGAGATCATGTGGCAATTCGCCCAAAGTTTCTACATTGTCTCTGAGAAAAATACGGTGTATCAAATGAGTGAGGATGAGTAATTATAATAAATGATAATAAATAAATAAATAATAAAAAATAAAAATAAATAATAAATATAACAAATATAAAATAATATATAATAAATGAGCAATCAATGATTTCAAATTCATTTTAAGATCCTTAACTTCATTTTTTTAAAATGAATTTAGCTCTAAGCACTTCTAGCACCCGCAGAGTCCTGGAATGCAAAATTATTCCATTTCATTCACAGTTGAATAATGTGTGAAGTTTTAGAATTAACATAAAATATTGCTGCAGTAAAGCACTCCTATTGACGCATGCTTTCTTTCACCCGATTCCCATCCATCTCTTTCTATCTGTTTCTCTCTCTCTCTCTCTTTCTCTCTCTCTCCCCCATGCTATGACAAGAAATCCAAGAATGGGAATTGCTAGGCTGGCCCACTCCCCCTCTCCACCAGCGGGACCCATCACTGTTTGTAGCAGCTGACTGAAATTGCACATAGGTGTTGACATGGTATGTGAAAATAGCGCCATTCGTTTTCATGTTTGAAACAGGAACTGGGATCATGAGGGGAAAATAAGGGGTATGGATTCCACAAAGTAATCATGTAACCATATAAATCAATACAGAACGGAGTAGACTAGACTTATCTCAAGAAAACATACAGATCAAAACAACACACACACAACGAATGATACACAAATCTTAGTGTCTTCCACTCCGAACCAAAGGTAAACAAAACAAGCCAGGCATAGCTGTGGCCATGTGACGTCACTGAGAGAGAGCGAGCGAGGAAAACAAGGGGATGCAGTCACAGCTGGATTAAGGAATGGGCACGAGATTTGACTCGCGAAAAAGCAATTAGCACGTGTGTAGTCTTATTAGGGTGGCCTGTGGTGACTGCAATAAATAATTGAATAGGTATAGAAGAGACTTGGTTGCACAGATATTGTAGTTTGTTTTATCATCAGAGAAACAACAGTCAGCTTTAATATGGTCTAGATTTTTAGCATCTAGCTAGAACCTAGAATCTGCTTCAGTGTTCTATTTTTTACAAGGTATGTGTTTCATGTAATTTTCAACTTGCAAATTTGATGATTTTTAGCATCTACCTAGAACCTAGAATCTGCTTCAGTGTTCTATTTTTTACAAGGTATCTGTTTCATGTAATTTTCAACTTGCAAATTTGATGAGCCCAGACTACAAAATAAAGTATTTAAAACTTTCAGCACAAATTTTGAATTTTTTAGAACCCAGATTTTGCATGATTGAAAGTGGCTGGGTGGGCTGAATGCAGATTTCCACAAGTACAGCATAATGATGGGCCTAACAATGCTAAGATTACACTGCTGGGCCCAAAGAATGCCATGATTACACTGTATTACTGTTGAACCCAAAGAAATATTGGGCTAAGATGAACTGCTGGGCCCAAAGAATGGTAATATAAAACTATTTGGCCCAAGTATGCTAAGATTAAACTTCCTGAACAAAAGAATGCTAGGATTACACTGATGAATCCTGAAAATGTCAAATACTGAATAAAGCACAGATTGCACATCACAGTCTTGACAAACCTCTGAATTCTGAGCCTTCTCTTTTTCCTGAATCTGCTTCTTCAACTGTCTTAACTCAGATACCACCATGGCTAGTGCACTATGCTCTTCCCCATCCATATGGTCCTGGTGAGTGTGTCCTCTGTGGTGCTTCCTCACTGTTTCCATGCCCTGAAGTTGGACTGCCACTGCCTGCAGTTTGGAGCAACACTGAGCCAGTCGCTGTTTAAGCTCCTGATCCACAACTGAGGCCTGACAATGGAAAGCACACACGTTTCCACAGTGTAATTGAATCCTGTTAACATGAAAGAGAAAGGCCCGGCCAAATCTTGACAGGTTAAGCGAGTTTTGTGCTTATTTATTTCCAGAAGGAGACATGATAAAGAACTGCAAGCATCAGGTATGATATGGTGTACTTTCATGCAATTTTAGACCATGTTTTCTCATCAACTTCTTTTAGCAGCTGCATTTTAAAACTGAATGACAAAGAAGTTTGTTTTCTCTCTGCCATCCCTTTGTAGGTAAGTGGTATTCAGTATAAAATGGCTCTACTGGAATTAGATATTTTGTAATGTTGATATACAATAGAATGGCCATTTCAGGAATTTGATATAATATCCATCATCCCAATAGAATAAAAGAAGCCGGTGGGAGTTCAGCACAAAAGTATTTTCTGTGGAACTCAGTATAAAAGGTATAAAGTAAAAACCAGAATAGGCTATAGAATCGCAGATTCATACCACCAGCTCTGGGACTTTGCCCAGGTTGGCATTATAATGAGGTTGGTAGTAACCACGGCAGCTCTGCAAACAACTTTTAGTTTGGTGCGGTGGCCACCTTATCTCCCCTGAGCACCCCAGGGGGCCTACGGCAGTCAGAGCAAGAAAATTTACCTGCGCTGGCCAGATTTGCTGGCTTGCCTTTGGCATGAGTTTGGATAGGCTATTATGTCCTTACACATATAATTATTGATTTGATTCAGTACCAGATAGATTGTGTGGATGATGCTGTTTACTTACATGTGTTTTTATTTGCAAAAACTTGGTAGACGTTTAAGCTACATCTCATTAAAATGGCGCTAAAATGCAAGAAAATACACATTCACACATATCTTACAAAAAATTTAATCTACAACGAACTTTACCATAGACTTCATTTGAAACAAGCATGCTTGTACTAGAAAGAACACACATACTGACTATTGTTTCAGATTTGTGCTTCCTTGAATAGGAACGACACTGCGGGTCAATAAATATCAGGTAGCGTGGCGTTCGCGCATCCCGAGAGGAGAGCATCAAAAGACGTCCTGTTACTGTAGTGCCGACAAATCATTAGCACCTAATAATGTTTCCGACATGGCGCATGATGGACATAATTTATTGGTGAATGTTTCTGCCATCTACCGAGGCGAGTCCATGCGATGCTTTCCAGCCCAGTTAATTGAAATTATGAGAAATAAACAGTAGATCTATTCTCTTCAGATGGAATCTGAATAACACAACTTACTATATACCTATATACATAATAAATGCACTACTGCAGCCTACTTGTCTCTCCTATTTCTCCGTTTTGGCTGTGGTTCGAGAGCGTGGAGTTGCGGTGCCGTTTTTACATGCACAGACTCCATGATGTTTTGTAATCGAGAAGTTTCACGCCTAATGCCCTGACTTCTTCTTTCAAAGTTGGAGACTGTGGCATGGAGCATTTCACCACCCTGCTCTCCATGCATAGCTAAGCCAAAAGCAAAGCATTCCATCCATGCTACACAATGTTTTTCGAGTATGTGATGTTTTGGGATTGTTCTGCCAGGAAAGAAGTGTATGTAGGAGGCAAGTTAGGTGCTGATTGCGATTTTTGCCTCCTCGACTGTGTCGTGGGTAATGGCACTTTCATGCGACACAAGGGAATGCACAACATATTCCTTGTTTAATCTATTTAATAAAGATTGAGCGGCAAGACAACACTGAATTTTTTCTTTGGCCACAGTCAAAGATGCTGTGCAATTCTTCAGTTAGATCTGTCCGAACCTTTTCATTTAGATATTTGTAGTAGTGATTGCCAATAAATGAACCTCCATGAAAAGCTTGGCGCACAATTCCATGTTGGTCCTAGACGAAAATGAGTCTTCTTGATCATTGTCAATATTGATATGGAACAAAAGCAAGATGTCATTTGAAAAGTTTTTGCATGAGACAGGTTTCCGTCGTGAGGCTTTCTGCTTTCTTGTCTGAGTTCTTTTACCATATGTTCGACACAAACCTTCCAAACACTGTTTAAGCACTTCATAATTATGCTCCATTCTTTACGGGGGAAGGAAATCCCTCTAATTATTATCTTAAAAACAACTGCAAGCGATGACCTAGGGCATGAAAATGATGAGAAATCACACACATCGAACTTTATCAATCATAACTTCTATGTTACTTTTGGAAACATAATGAAATTTACCTACTATTAAATTTGATCAATATAAAGCAAAGTAAGACTTGTTTTAAAAATACTTATGGTGCCGTTTCTTAGTTATAAGCTTCTGAATATATAGGCATATGACACAAATTAACACAAATACACACACACTTCAGATCGTTGCCACGGATACACTATAAAAGATAATCCCGTGAAAATTTCAACACAGATGATCGAGAGGAAAGAAATTGTGTTCACTAAACCATCATCAGACTAACTGTGATTTGAAATTGACTGCAGCTCAGTTATTAGAGGTCTTTTTCAGTGACAACCCACTGTTTTACCTGCCACGGCATGGCATCAACGGCAGGTAATTAACTGGACATTGACCCCAAGCGCGGCATGGTCTGGTGCTGCGCGGCGGTAATTAATGGGATTCTGTCAAGTAATCTAAAATGCTTGGATTTCCCAGTTTGAGCTGCCTTGTAACAAGAGGTTCCTACAAATCCTTATAAATTTATTGTATTCAAACACTATTTGCCATCTATCGTTTGAGCCATGAATTTGGGACCAGAATTGTAATTGGAAAGTGACTTGCACTGTAAGTGTAAACGAAAATCTGGATATTGCTAATTAGTAATTTACTTTATATTATCATACTCCAGTCACTGCAATCTTACGCCACAATCCAGTTCTTAGCATTATATCTAAATATTGTCCCTGAATTTTTGAACCATATTCCCATGACTGCAGTTTTGTTCTGGATTCTGGTGTAAAGTTATTATTCTGAATTCTGTTATAATCTGGGTGAGAAATTTTTGTATTGAATTCCTGTTCTGAATTACAGTATATGAAATTATATCCATTTCCTGAGAAAACATTTTTATATTGAAATTCTCCCTATATTTTTATATTCAAATTCTCTTTTCTCCATTTGAGAATCCAATTCCTGTGCGGCGGTTATCGGGTCTTATACGATCTAGGGGCATCTTTAAATAGGTGTAATTCTCTTAAAAGTCACTTCTCGGATCTAAAATTTCGTGACTTTATCTAAAAATCATTTTCCTTGTGATCTACAAAAAATCAATCAATTCCACCCATAAGTTAATGAGTGACCACCACTTCCTGACCGCAACCCCCTCCTTATTGGTGGTCGGATCATATAAAACCCGATAACCATTACACAGCTGCTGGTGATCGGGTCATATAAGACCTGATCACTTTTAAGAGCCATTGGTGGTTAGGACTGTCTTCTTGTTGCTGCTGAAGTCGTTTAATAGCAAATACAGAAAATTCCATACCTCTGACTATTATCAGATGTAGGTGAGGGCCTACATAATCATTTTTACTTCAGGGATTCTAATGTTATTTTGGTTTTTAATATGCACTGTTAATGCACTACCTAACAACATCAGGATCAGCTGTTTCTTGTCCTGGCAAAGTTGTTGGCCTCAAAGTTTTGATTCGCACAATGGAGGGTGATGACAGAAGAAAAAACATTTTAACAGTTATTGGGAAAGTCATAGATGAAAATGAAGGTGAGGAAAAAAAATAATTTTATGGCCAGGACACAGAGTTTAAAGTTTGTGCTATTTATTTCCAGAATAATCTCGAGGTAAACTCACTCAGGGGACTTTTCCCTGCATTCCCTGCCAAGGACGATGATTACTTTCTGGACGTCAGTCATGCGCTATCCAGAGTTGACCTAGCCCTCTCCCTTGATTAAGTTTTTCGCTGAGGGGACCAGACCAGTAGTAGTTTTCTACTTGTGCCATCCATGACATTGTCTCTTAAATCTTATGCTGTTGATGTCAGCAGGGTTTTCATGTAGAGGATGTCTCTTGTCCCCCACTACTCACAATTAGCCTTGACCTTGGCAAGGGTGTCTACATTTTATTGACATGAGTCCTAATATGTGTCTCGTTGTCGCAATAAGGGTTTTTTTTAATACATCCCAAACGATGTGCATACCTTCAGTTTGGATATATTTCAGCTGACCACACTGTGGTGGTGACAGCATGAGGATTCCAAGGCCATAACTGATCAAAGCTAAGACTCGCTGATGGTGCAGAAAAGCCAGTTGTCGCTATTCCGGGTTCACATCTGCTACCGATTTCAGGGTTGCCATCCCTCGCTTGCATGTCTGACTTATTCGCTCCCCATGGTGCCTATCAGGCTGCAATCAAAGGCCATCCCGAGATATTTAATTCTATTGCATCTTCTGTGTTGTATCCCTGGAGAATGATGACGGGTAGATCTGCCAAGACTATGTCATTATTTAAAGAGCACCACAACAAACTGACCTTTTGTGGGTTGTTTTGTTAGCTGGATTCATTCACTCCACTATGTGATGGCTTGCATCGTTTTGTCAATGCTTGTGACCATCTCCTGCCTATCTGATCAATCTTATATATGAGGACATCATCTACAAACATTAATGTCCTTCCTGGACTATTACTATTTGCGACCTTGGCAGTGTAGATGCGGAATCGCACAGGAATCCCTGAGGCAATCTTGGACATACATAATTATATATTTATGGGTTCAGATGTCCATGATCCCAATAGATGGGGGAATTTTCTCTCTATCAGAGCAGCTGCAACCCAATTCACAAGCCATGTTTCCCAGTCCATCGAGGAATATATTTAATTCTCGAAGTCCACTTTTTTGTAAGGATTCTCCAGGTCGATGGCCCACGGCAGCTCAGACTGGAAAATCCAAGCGTTTTAGATTACTTGACAAAATCCCATTAATTACCGCCGCGTAGCACCAGACCATGCCGTGCTTGGTCTCAATGTCCGGTTAATTACCTGCCGTTGATGCCCCACCGTGGCAGGTAAAACAGTTTTTTTTTTCACTGAAAAAGACCTTTAATAACTGAGCTGCAGTCAATTTCAAATCACAGTTAGTCTGATGATGGTTTAGTGAACACAATTTCTTTCCTCTCGATCATCTGTGTTGAAATTTTCACGGGATTATCTTTTATAGTGTATCCGTGGCAACGATCTGAAGTGTGTGTGTATTTGTGTTAATTTGTGTCATATGCCTATATATTCAGAAGCTTATAACTAAGAAACGGCACCATAAGTATTTTTAAAACAAGTCTTACTTTGCTTTATATTTATCAAATTTAATAGTAGGTAAATTTTATTGTGTTTCCAAAATTAACATGGAATTTATGATTGATAAAGTTCGATGTGTGTGATTTCTCATCATTTTCATGCCCTAGGTCATCGCTTGCAGTTGTTTTTAAGATAATAATTAGAGGGATTTCCTTCCCCCGTAAAGAATGGAGCATAGTTATGAAGTGCTTAAACAGTGTTTGGAAGGTTTGTGTCGAACATGTGGTGAAAGAACTCAGACAAGAAAGCAGAAAGCCTCGCGACAGACACCTGTCTCATGCAAAATCTTTTCAAATGACATCTTGCTTTTGATCCATATCAATATTGACAATGATCAAGAAGACTCATTTTCGTCTAGGACCAACATGGAATTGTGCGCCAAGCTTTTCATGGAGGTTCATTTATTGGCAATCACTGCTACAAATATCTAAATGAAAAGGTTCGGACAGATCTAACTGAAAAATTGCACAGCACTGTGACCAAAGAAATAATTCAATGTTCTGTTGCCGCTCAATCTATAGTCAATAGATTAAACAGGGAATATGTTGTTGTGCATTCCCTTGTGTCGCATGGAAGTGCCATTACCCACGACACAGTCTAGGAGGCAAAAATCGCAATTAGCACCTAACTTGCTTCCTGCATGCACTTCTTTCCTGACAGAAAACCCCAAAACATCACATGCTCGAAAAACATTGCTTTTGGCTTAGCTATGCATGGAGAGCAGGGTGGTGAAATGCTCCATGCCACAGTCTCCAACTTTGAAAGAAGAAGTCAGGGCAGTAGACGTGAAACTTCTCGATTACAAAACATCATGGAGTCTGTGCATGTAAAAACGGCACCGCAACTCCACGCTCTCGAACCACAGCCAAAACGGAGAAATATGAGAGACAAGTAGGCTGCAGTAGTGCATTTAATATGTATATAGGTGTATAGTAAGTTGTGTTATTTAGATTCCCTCTGAAGAGAATAGATCTACTGTTTATTTCTCATAATTTCAATTAACTGGACTGAAAAACTTCGCATGGACCTGCCTCGGTAGATGGCAGAAACATTCACCAATAAACTATGTCCATCAAGCGCCATGTCGGAAACATTATTAGGTGCTAATGACTTGTGGGCACTACAGTAACAGGACGTCTATTGATGCTCTCCTCTCGGGACGCGCAATCGCCACGCTACCTGACATTTATTGGCCCACAGCATTGTTCCTATTCAAGGAAGCACAAATCTGAAACAAAAGTCAGTATGTGTGTTCTTTCTAGTACAAGCATGCTTGTTTCTAGTGAAGTCTATGGTGAAGTTCGTTGCATATTTAATTTTTTGTAAGATATGTGTGGATGTGTATTTTCATGCATTTTAGCGCCATTTTAATGAGATGTAGCTTAAATGTCTACCAAGTTTTTGCAAATAAAAACACATGTACGTAAACAGCATCATCCACACAATCTATCTGGTACTGAATCAAATCAATAATTATACGCGTAAGAACATAATAGTCTATCCAAACTCATATATAAGTGGCCAAAGACAAGCCAGCAAATCTGGCCAGCGCAGGTAAATTTTCTTGCCCTGACCGCCGTAGGCCCCCTGGGGCGATCACGGGAGATAAGGTGGCCACCGCACCAAACTAAAAGTCGCTTGAAGAGCTGCCGTGAGCCCCAGGCGTAAACTATTAACTGAGAACAAAACATGGGCCTACCTACAATAATTTAAGCTTACGGTATGATAAATGATAAGTAATCTTAAGAGTACTCAACCTTCTTCCTCTAAAAAGGGACAAAATAACATCAAACTTTTGCTAGTCAGGATGCAGCCATATTTTTACCCATTAGTCTAAAATGCTTGAAATATAATTACAATGCGTGCTCAGCTTAAAGTTTTGAAGACAACACACTCAGATTTTAAAAGATCTGATCGCCATTCAAAAGAGTTATTAGGGTATATAAGACCGGATCACCAGTGGCTCTATGTGAGTGATCCGGTCTTATAAGACCCGATCAGCGGAGTATGTAACTGAAACCGATCACAGCGCACGGGATAAAAAATTCTATGTAAAAAACAGGTCTGATACACCAGCCATTATCTTATCATTTTGTATAGAGTGGATAGCACATTAAGATGTACATGCTTAGTACCTAAACACGGATAATGCGTACAGTATTCTAAGTCTTGATTTTTCTTCTCTTTGTCACTAGTGATTATCATTGGTTAATACTTTTCTGCAAACATACTGCATAAACACTTAATAAGTAAAATTTTTTTATCTTGTTTGTCTCCTTAAGATGCTAATTTTCACATGATTAGTATATACACATATTTTATTACCGCACTATTTCACCAAGAGGCCTAGCATGGTGTCAAATCACAGTGAAGTGCACAATCTGTCCAAAATCACAGTGATCTGATTAAACAGTACAGTCTACCACTTCACATGGCACACTAGTTCAGTGGGATTATAAAGATTTTACTAATGAAACCAGGCTGTTCATCCCCCCTTCCTTCTTGGCTGCCATGTGCTGTCATTGTTTGTCAAAATCCTTTTTCTCCACCTCTCACTCCCCTCACTTTTTGCCCCTACTTTCCAGACAGTGGCACCTCTCTTGTGGACTTAGCACCCCAAAAGTGAAGTATTAGGATGTCTGCATGATGTCATCACAGAAGTGTGAAACTATAAGCGATAACATGTTGTCGGTCTTTATGAGAAGGCGCAACAAGCGATAAATCATATCCTTTCCTTCCAGGTGTGTTGTTGTCTTTAAAGCAATAGCATTTCTTTCCTGTTCTTGTTGTAAGTGTTAAAAGGGGTAAGGAGGTGTTTCTGCTCGGCGCAAGAAGTTTGAGGTACAGGAAAAGAAAGAAAAAAAGACACAGAGAGAGAGAGAGAGAGAGAGAGAGAGAGAGAGAGAGAGAGAGAGAGAAAGATACAGACATAAAGACAGACAGAGACAGAGAGAGGTAAGGGAAAAGGAAAAAAAGGGGAGAGCCAGGAGACAGGATAATACGGCAAAAGAATGGAAAAAAGGGGGAAAACTGAGTTATCATGTTGATGAATGGAAAAGTGGGGATGGGAAGAGGGAAGGGTACTGCGTTTGATTTCAGGGCAAAAAGAAGGCGGGCGCCATTGTTTATCCTCTGGATGTAATTCTACTGTAATACTACTGGTTATGACTGGTTTAGCTCCTGCAAGTCTTCCCTGTTCATCTTTATAAGAATATGTGTATGATTTTTACGTATTTCTATTAACAAGTATACTTTTGGTCAGTCCAAAGGTGTATGCAGTATCTGTGCTTCACTGTACTTTAAAAAAAGTATGAATAAACTTTTACCTACTATATGCCCTTCCTATTATCAAAAATGTTTTGGTGTTCCTTTCACAACTGAGTATATTTGTGATAAACAAACCTTAATGAGTGTATTAAGAGCCTCTCTATGGAAGTCCCCCCTTGATTTGGTCTGCTGACTGTCATCTGACATAAGTCGCACACTTGCATATGTAGTCTCTGTCAGTTCCCTTTCCAACTCCCTTGTCCTTGCTTGGACTCTGCCAAGCTTTTCTTCCAATTCATTCTGCATTGAAATGGGCATAATAAATTAAAAGATAATTACAGTCAAACCTCTTTATACCGCCAACTCTGGGACTTCGCCAAAGTTGACATTATAACGAGGTTGGCGGTATAAAGGAGTTTCCACAAATCAATATAAATTTATTGTATTAAAACCCTATAATCCCAAGTTATCTTGTACATTTATCCTTTTAAGCCCTAGTTTGATGCTGACAGGAACTTCTAGCCTCCAACCAAGGATTTCTTAAGGGGAGGGGAGGGATGGGCCCTATGCAGGCAGTGTTAGTTAAGGGATATGTGTGCAGAAGATGTTGAATCACAATCTATTATCTTATGCACCTTTTCTCTGCTAGTCACAACTACTTTGGGGTCAACATCAGCACTATCCCCACTGATCGTGCGATAACAAATGTTAAACTGTCTCAAAAGGTAAACCAGCCAGCCGTTTGAAGAATAGAATGCAGAGACGATATTGAGTTGAGAAATGAACTCCATGCTCTGTTTCTCAAAATGTCAATAGTGCCCAGGATATTGTTGGCACATGCTGATATAAAAAAAAAAAAAAAAAAAAAGACCAGAGCCTTTTTCAATGAATTGTGTTTTGGAGGTCTCATTTTCTTATTCTGAACACTCATTCTGACAGCTCTGCCTTCAGCCATTTATTGGTTTTAAGCAAAACATTGCGAACAGTTCCTCTCTTAAGGGCAAGTGCGGCAGAACTAGGTTGTTTTCATTGATAAAGGGAACTTTGTTATTTTGGGGTGAAAAATGGGTCAGAAAGGGCCAGGAAGGAAGATAAACGGGAGTGTTTAGCAATTTCCTCTCTCTGTTGCTATGGAAAATGCAATTGTTTGGCCGCCATATTGGAAAATATGCATAATTTTGAACCCTTCAATCTGGAGAACAACGGTTGATAGGATGCTGCTTGTTTTTCCATTTGAAAGATCACTTTATTTAAAATAAAATGTTATGGGCTTTTTTTGATTTCTTGGATCGACTTTTTTTTAAAAAAAAGTCGTGAAAAAAACATTGAAAATTTTGAGAATTTTCAACTTTAAAAATTCATAAAAGATAAAAAAAGACAGGATATTGCAAAAAGCCTGTGACAATCTCAAAACAGAGGCATGAACAGTTGTAATGCAAAATTTTATGTAAATTGGACCAGAAAAAATTTCAGATCGAAGGGATAGAGTGACGAAAATTGTGATTTTGAGATAATTGACGATAAAAATTACCTTAAAAATAAAGATGCATTTGAGACAGAGTGACCATTTCTTTTTGCATCAAAATAAACTTTTTGAGACAAGTATCATGAAAATAACTTCAGGAATCGATAAAGGACGTGGCTGTTCAAGAAATTGCCCGTTACTCATTTTACACAATTTGACCCAATTTTACCACTACAGGGTGCCGCACTTGCCCTTAACCAGTTTCTCCCAAGTTGTTGCGAAATGATTAGCAGTATCTTGCTAATCTTTTAAGTGCCAAGCATCTTATTAATCAACTAGGAAAACCATGGGTTCTGTTCTGTTCTACTATTTTCATTGTAAGTTCTTCGGTAACCCATTATACTCTTCATAAATTTGGATCAAGCACAAGTTGTTACTCCTTGCACTATGCAAAAATATAGCGTGTTACAGCATGTAATGCATTACAAGCCTGCAGTGAAAATCATGGACTCTTCCCTAAACTTACAACCACCCCCCACCCCCCTCCAACAGTTTTCTACATAAGATGGCAATAATTTTGTAAGCAGACCTGAAAGTAAAAAACTAATTTTTCGTACAGCAAACACATTAATTAATACATTGCACACAAACAGAAACAGAAAGGCAAAAAAAAAAATTTAGAGTGAGATGCCAAGAATAACCGACCTCACTAGAGTCCCCTAGGCCACACAGGACCTCACCTGGCACATCAATATCATATAGAATTTCTTTAATATAAGGGCACCATGGCAGTTTATGGGCTCTTCTATGAGCTGTGGTAACCTTGCCTGAATGAGGAATCAGTTTCTGCTGCTTAACAGCAATTTCCAAGTCAAATCAGTGGCTGCAGAGACTGCCTACAGTTATAGCAATAAAATTTCACAACTGGTTTGCTTATATGGCACTTTCTAACCTGTTATTTTCATGTGTGAAAACCCACTTGCATTCACAAAACTCTAAACTGTATTCTGAACCTATAGAGGGATTATGGACTGGTTTCAGAATCAGAACTGAGTCTTCTATTTTCATGGAATTTTTCAAGGTTTTAAAATATTTATCATCATAGGGGGTAACTAGAGAATATTAGAAACATTACACTACTTTTGTGTGCAGCATTCCTCTCTGAAAACACTTAGAAGTTACTGTGCACCTAAAAAATGTTCATTCTGTAGCTTATTGATACGTTTCCTATTGAAACCCAAGTGAAAAGAAAATGATGGTACCACTTTAAGTTTTAACTCCTCTCGATCTCTCTGCACCATTTTGAGTTGTTTGTGAGATGCTGCTTTCTCAGCCTGCTTTTCTGCAGCATCTTCTCTCTTCAACTGCTCTGCCAGCTCCATCCTGATATGTTCTAGATCTGATTTGAGATTGTCTGCACGTAATTTTTCTGTCTCGTAGTGATGTCGCAACTGGCTATTCTCAGACTGGAATCAAAAGAAACATTGAAAACAGTTTGTATATACATTTAAAAGGGCATCAAATATTTATTACCATAGGGGTGAATTAGAGAAAATTAGAAAGATGAAAGATAAACATATTACCTTGCAGCTTCAGTTTAATTCATAAGGTTTCAAGATGCAATAATTATTTTAAAGGTGTTAGCGAATGTTTTACTGTGATGAAATGTGTAACTTTTAGGCAAATCCTCTTGCTCTACATTTTTCAGCGCTACACTTTTTTTTTCACTTCTGCAATTTATGAGAGGAATGTTTCATTTTCTACTCAGAGAAAAAGCACATCATCCTTTCTATGAATCCTGTATTGTGTTCAGGTGATGTACCTACAATTCAAAGCTTGAATGTCAGACAACAGTTTCTTTGCCTGTTCAGTAACTTCAAAGACTAAAATTTAACAAGACGGGGCACGGTCTAAAAAGTGGCTATGGCTCCATCAGCACGGTCTGGGCTTACTCCTAATAAACTTGTTATTGCGGAAAAGGTTTATTCATCGCTCATAAGCTGAATCTTGCCACATTGATATCGTTCACATTGTATTATTTAGGACTGTGGGTAGACCTGTGTTGTTACTGGCAAGCTAGCTCTACAATAAAAGAAAAAAAAATCACACTCAAACATGTTATGAAACATTTAATGTGAAACTTGGAAAGAATTTGCAAGCCACAATATTCTTTTATATATGGCTGTCACATAATCTGACCTTGGAGTGTTTGATTTTCCTTAATTTGACATTGTTTTTTTTTTAAGTGCATAGTACAGTAAGAGTATCCTGATCATTTGAGGTTGAGCACTGTGGTTTTCTTTAATGCGAATAAATTGATGAAGTCATAGGAAAAACTGCCTTCACTGTTCCCTTGCATGATGCCAAATCTCCTATATATGGTGTGGCGTGTTAAACACAAGAAGTCTAATTGTGCAGACACTAGGCCTAGGTGTGGAAAGTAGCATGCCAAGAACAACGTGACTATTTTTTTGCCAAACAGCCTTCCTTGAGGCAACTATTTCTTACAGCATGGCTGAAAAAGGCAGGGGAGGGAAGAGGATGGTGATGAGAGCAAGTGGTCAAATTATCAATCGATTGATAATCATGCACTCAGTGACACAGTATGCAGGGGCTCCTGGAAGTAACAATGACAGGGTCTGTAAAACACTTGTGCTGAGATAAAACAAACGGTAAATGCAAATCTTTGGCTGACTTAGAAATGGTAGTCAAGCATAAACTTTTGTGTCTTGGTGTTAATGCATCTGACTAAATAGGTACAATGGATCTCCAATCAGTAGGCTATTATCTGATTTTAACATATTAAGACTTCAGTTAAAATGACAAAGCACACTGAAAGTATGAACAAAGCACAAACCTATCAGATGAAGTGTTGGAAATAACTGAGAAAACAAAATGTTTAGTAAGCGAATTCAAACAGTTTGCCCTTTTTTTCTGGTCTGAACTCACCTAGACATAGTGGCATGTAAGCACAGCAGGTGGCATAGAAAAAAGATTTTTTTTTTTTGAAAAGGGGAAGAGTGGGTGAGTGTTCCATGGAGTACCATGCCACGAACAATGTGACTATTTTTTGCCAAACAGCCTTCCTTGAGGCAACTATTTCTTAAATTCAGTCTTATCATACCCAAAATGGCACTTTTTGGGACTTACAAAATGATCAGAATGGTACAGAAAGGCTGAAAGAACGTGATTAATCCACATTTCCCTCTGCAACGGAGATTACTGTGTATAAAAATAATGTAGTTAATAAAAGTAGATGTACTTCCATTATTTAAATCATAACTTGAATTCCAGCAATTCAAAGCCCTTGCAATGTTCCAGCCAAATTGAATTATAGAAACTGAACTGTATTTTATTGTGCCTATTATACAAGCCTTAAGGGCAAGTGTGGCACTCTGTAGGGGTAAAATTGGGTCAAATAGTGTAACATGAGTTAAGGGCAGTTTTTTAACTGATGACATGTCCTTTATCGATTCCTGAAGATATTTTCATGATACCTGTCTCAAAAAGTTTATTTTGATGCAAAAGGAAATGGTCACAAAACAATCTATCCAAGAAAACAAAAAAAGCCAGTGACATTCTATTTGAAATAAAGTGATCTTTAAAATGAAAAAAAAATTGTTCTCCAGATCGAATGGTTCAAAATGAAGCATATTTTCCAATATTGACGTTTCCATAGGAACGGAGAGAGGAAATTGCAAACCCCCCCATCTTCCTTCCTGGCCCTATCTGACCCATTTTTCACCCCAAAATGACAAAGTTCCCTTTATTTATGGAAATTACCATGTTCTGCTGCACTTGCCCTTAATCCGAAAGACAGAAACGTTAACACTATTTATTCATTATTTTTAAATCCATACCACATTATTTTGTCCGTTTCAAGCATAGTTTTTCTCTCACTTGCAATAAATCAGTTCCCACAAAAGTGACTCCCACTCTGCTTACTTGGCTTGACGTCAGACACAGGCTGGTTATTTGCTGTTAGTTTCAATTAATTGCAGTATGATTCTTGACTTGTATAATCCAAAGTATTTACAACTGCAACTGCTTAAGTAGGTCCTATATTTCATACTAAGCGTGTTTGCTTTTATGAAATACTTTATAATTTCCTTTATCTGTCCTTCAACACTGCGAATAATTTTCAGACAATCAGTATCGGAAAACAAATTCTAGCAGTTTAAAAAACATACACACCAAAACTTAGAGCAAGCAAGTAACATCAATGTTAATCAATGTAACTAACATCAATGCATTAAGAATACATCTGCCACATACAGTTGTGCCTCATTAATCTTGACACCAGGAAGCCAGAAACCTCTCTTAACCAAATGCATCATGCGGGAATGCTTTTTCTCTCTATATAAATGTTATTGATAATCTGGAACTTTGTGCTTCTGAATCCGGCCATGGAAACTAGCAATGCAGGTGTCTATTTATATTGTATTAACACTTTAATAATGCAACCAAAAAAAGAGAAGGAACTGCAGTTTGATTACATGTTCATGTCCTTTTAAATTTATTCACAATTTTGTAAGTGTGATGTAAGAGTCTAAGCAATCCCTGCCTGCCCTGTGACACCACCTGGTGAATTATTATGGCAGGTTGGTCAGTGCCGACTCCCATCACCCCATTGCCTCTACCTGAGACACTTAACAAATAAAAGCTACAGGTTGCTTAAAACTTATTATAAGATATATTGTAAAGCTGTTGAAAGGGCAAGTCAATGGATAATCAAAGCATCCTTTCAAAACTTTAATCTTTAATTGCGTAAAACAATAGATTCACCCTTTCTGTTTTTTTCCCTCTATGTCCAGTCCCCCTGTAATGTATATTCATTCATTCATTCATTCATTCATTCATTCATTCATTCATTCATTCATAACTACAGCACACTCAGAAAAGATTTTATCTAAATATTGTCTCTAAACTGCCTGGCCATCGTGTAAATAGATGGTTCTTACTTTTCTCTTTTCCAAATTTGAAGATGGCTTGACCCAATAATCTGGAGCATTTAATAATCCAAACAAATACATGGGACCTTGAAGGTTCGGTTAATGAGAAGTGACTGTATCTGACTGAATAAAGATGTCCATCTGAATTGTTTTTCTGTATGTCAGTCTTTCTGTCAGTTTGTCAAGCCCCTGATTGTTTGCTTGCATTTTCATTATTACTAAGTTCAGAGAGAGAGAGAGAGAGAGAGAGAGAGAGAGAGAGAAGGGGTGGAAAAAAAAGAAAGGGATGGACTTTTTATTGAGTAGCAAGTCTTTGTCAAGCATAGTAAGAATAGCAGAATAGCCTTAGTTAGAGTCTAGTGGCTTGTATTTTATCTATAAGTTGCATATCATTGTTTTGATTTTGGTGATTTTGGCAATCAGTCCATACTGCTGTCATGTTGTTTTGCTTTGTAAATCTAACTTTAATTTTTTATCAAAGTGAAGTTCAGAGCTTTGCACAGGGAGTGGGCCAACAGGCTTTAAATTGCCCAGGCACTGATTACACCAGTTTGGTTAATTTCTAATGGTGCCAGGGCAGGAAGACTAAGCCTAGACTAGCTTGTAAACCCTCTTCTGTTAGGAGGCACCAAAACCAAGCCGTGAAAATATTTTTCATAGGAGAGCAGCTGAAAGAATCTGTTTTGATACTTTGGTACTTTCCTACTTAATGTGTGCCTTAAATCATGAAAATACAATTCACTCATCTGTCAAGGCAAAACTCACAACAAGGAGGTTTATATCTTGGCTCAGCTGTTTGACAACACTTTTTTCATGCTGTATTGCATTTTGATGGCTTTCCCTTTCAGCATCCAACAACTCTGTTAGTTTGGAAACTGCCTCAGATTCCACTTCCAGTTGTTGCTGCATCTCCCTGTAAAGTATAAATATATTCATTGACAGAATTTGACATACACTGCCCATTTCAAACAAATAAATCTTATTCCAGACCATGACCAAGTGATAAATATAAATCGTATGTATCTAAAACTTTCATCCCATCATATATTTCAGTGGGACAAAAGTACCTGAGTGAGATCATAGGATAAAAGCCTTTCCACAAATAGTCAGGTCAAGTCAAAGATACAGAAAATTCTTGCATGTCCTTTTTTCCTAAACACATTTTCACTCCAATTCATTTCAGTAAATTGCCTGTTTCGGTGAAGTGGTCTAAAGAGCTTTGCTAATTAAATATGCTCTATTAAATCTTAATGGTGTTGATCATTAGAATGAAAATGACAGTTGTGGACCAGATGCACGTGGACTTCAAAATTCCAACTGACAAAAAAAAGCCCAGCCCCACTAAAAGAGGTTTATTGAAGGTTTTAACCTGGTGATGGTTGTGACTAAATGTAAAGTTAAATGATGCAAAAGAGGGTGGGAACCTGAATTCGTTTAATTTCATTAGTCAGGATGTTTTAGTGAGTGAAGAGGCCCACTAAAAATAAAGTGCAACAATAAAATGAGCTGTGATAATGGTATGGCTATGAAGCGCTTTCAGAAACAGAGGAAAATTATCACCAAAATACCCGAGCCAAAATTCCTGTGGAGTAAAAAATTACCAATGATAATTATAAATGTTTGTTCCGTTCACATTTCATGTCTATCACTATATCTTGTGCTTTTACAGCATATTTCTGCTGGCCTAAAGTGCCCAAAAAAAGGATCCATGACCAAAGAGTCCCTCTGGCTTGCAAGTGAGTGAGTAGAATCCCTTCTGTGTGCCCATTTTGTGAAAATTTGACACAATCCTAAAATGTCCCTTTTTGCATTCACTATTCACTAGTTAATAAAATTTATTATTCTTCCAACACTGACAATTTTACGATCAGCTTTACCATTTTGCTTGGAAGTTGTGGGTTCTGAAATAGACCTGTTTGCTGGAAGATATAAAAGCCATCAGAAAACTGGCAGTAATGAAAAAGCTAGCGGGCACCACCTGGGGAGCAAATACAAGAAGTCTATACAGGAGCAGTTAGAACAACCATGGAATATGCCTCAAGTACCTGGACCACAGCCGCAAGAACAACCAAAAAGAAGCGAAACAAGGTTCAAATCATGGGTCATTACCCTCGGAGCCATGAAAACGACCCCTATCAGAGAAATGAAAAAGACAGCCGACACAGAACCTCTTGAACACAGGAAACAACTTAAAACTCTGGTTCATTTCGTAAAAGCTCAAGAGACTACCAGACTACCCACTGCACACAAAATTTCAGGACTAAAATTATTCTGGATGTTTCAGGCATCATCTCAAAGGACGAACAAACAAAGACACAACAAAAGACCATGGCTCTAGCGATGCTGGAAGAAACATATCCCAGCACTTCATGGATCCGGGCGACCACAAATGGTTCAGCTACAGATGCAACCAAAAATGGAGGCAATGGAGTCTACATAACCTACTCCAACAGCAACACAAACACACTTTCAATTGTCATGGGTGACATCTGCACTAACTACAAGGCAGAGGCCACTGTAGTGCTAACAGCAGTCTAACATCTCACAGCTCAGGACCAAACTGGTCATCATATTGTGATCATCAGCCATCCCAAATCCATCTTCCAAGCTCTCTCTAGTGATAAACAGGACCAACAAATCACAGATCTGAGGACCAGCATCGGCACTCTGGCCGGGAAAGAACTTGTCCTGCAATGGATATCAGCCCACTGTGGTATTTATGGAAATGAAAAGGCAGATGATCTGGCAAAATGGGAGGCAGCCTTCCACAGCCCCACATACCACAAAGCCAGAATGAGGCCAAGACTCTTCTAAAGCAGTCTTTCAAAAAGGAATGGAGGAAGGAAAATGAAGGATACCAGCCCGAATCTGAGAGCTTAAACGCCCTTGACAGGAAGGAACAGCCTATCACCTTCAGACTGAGAACAGGACACTGTGGTCTCGGGGCTCACCTCCACAGTATTGGTATTAGAGAGAATATCTCCTGTGACTGTGGAGCAGACAGACAAACTGTGGAGCATATTCTCCAGGACTGCCCCACCTACACCCAGCAGAGTACACAGGGTGTCTGTAGAGAACTTTGTGTTAATAATAATAAAAACTAAACCAAAAAAGTTAGGGTAATACATTAACACCACTGCAGAAGTGGTGAGACCGGCAGCAAAAGCAAAGCTGTATGAAAAGCATGACAGTAGTTTATACTGAATTTGTTCTTTACTGAAATGGAAGACAATTGCTTGTCACTGAGTGAAATTACTTTTCCATATGCTGCTGATGCAGAGCGTGAAGTTTTTCATCATATTCCTCTCGCAATACTGAAAGTTTTTTCTTCAATAGGCCTATTTCATCTGACAGTTGCATAATCTCTTCTTTTGCTTTCTCCTCTGCTTCAGAGAAGTGACAGCTTCGTTGTCTCTCCTTCTTCAGTTCTGTCTCAAGGTCCTGAAAGAAAATATGAAGAGATGAAGTCCTTATCACAGCCCTTGTTAGATATCTTTCAGAATTTTTTTTTCTTTTTTAAAGTTCTGTTGCCTTGTTATGGACAAAATATAGTATTGTTATTTTTGCTTTCTGTCTGTTCACTCCATTTTTTTCTGTTCATTTTGTGTTAGTTGAAATACATTTCAAAGTCATTTCCAAATTGTGCCATGAGGATTGGTGACAAGGTCTTTTGTATTTATGGCAGATGCCTACACAACAGGAATATCAAAACTTTTACATCACTTGAGCTTCAACTGCCAAACGAAAAGCCAGCAAAACACACAGTCATTCTATACTTTCTGAATCACACATGATGGCACTAAATATACCTAAATTATTAGAATAGTTGACATTTCTTACCTTAATATAACCTTCTTCTGAATCTGATCTTTTTTGGTGTTTAGCCTTGGCATCAGCCACTTCTTCCTGCAAAGACTGCAAGTTGTGCTTGGCAGATCCGAGCAGTTCTGTAAGCCTACCGGACTTTGCCCTCTCTTCTTCTAAAGCATCACTGAAAATAGATACGGCGAGCACCCATATCACAACCACTTTCAAATCAAAGTGGTTTTGAATGTTGTTTTGTTGCCTGTTGACACTACATACTGTCCTTTACTAAAATCATAAAACTTTACCATAAAGAATGGAGAGAAAAGCAGAGAACACCTAAAATATTAAGAACTGCGCAATTCTAACCATTACTGCTCCCAAACCTATGAACAGAGAGGACTGATGCAATCTGAGTAGGTCAAACAGTTAACATTCAGGTCATTAATGCATTAAATTTCAGTCAACAGGACATCAATATTGCAACAAGTCAAAGTAAAGATAGAGTGATACTGTGGAATGAAGACAGTATGAGTGTTTGCAAACCTCACTGACTTGCAATTAACTGTATAACTGTCTAATTAGTAAGATGTCCATATCATTTGAAAGGCTTAAAAAGTTCACTAACTCTCTTGGTGCTTTGCTTCCATCAGCCTTGCCATCTCCTGTCACTTACATTATCATCATACTGCGAACTCTACCAAATGACTACTAAGAAATTTTTTTTTTCCTGATATCAAATTTTCAGGAAAGTCAGAATGGCTTTTCATGAAGATCCCATTAATACAAGCCTTGCATAATACATGTGTACAAACATGCAGAGGTCTTGAGTAATCTGGCATAATATTACAGAACTGCCAAACCAACAACCCTACTTTGTATGGTGTCAAAAGCAAATCTTTTCTTTTAAGAGACATCGGAGTAAACAGAGGTGAGAGGAAAGTCCATATTGAAATAAGAATGGGATAAGAGTGAACATTTTTTTCTCTAAGTATTTACGTGCAACTGTGTAAGCAGAGTGTCTGGGACAGCCATGAATAGGAAAGGTGTGTTAAAGTTAGTCATTCTGCATCTGAACGCCTTGAAGAAAGGATCATGGTTGAAAATGACAGTCAAATAGGAGCTGATAGAAGCAGAGTCAGACGGAAGCTGTAACCAGATGCTAGTAAATGTCTCAGGGAATATATTAAATTGGGGAAGGTTCCTAGAGTAGGACTAATAAGAATTAAATATGAGAAGGGGTATACGTTTTTATTTCAGCAGGGGAAACCTGATTGTTTTTTGTTTTTTTTTGGGTGGCTTGGCAAAGTCATGGGTGACTTCAGAATTAAGATGGCAGAGGGTTGTGTGCACTGGCATGAATGAAGATTACACTGTCAATACTTTATCAATAATAATATGAAGATCACACTGTCAATTATAATATGATCAATACTTTCACTGCCAAAAAATGTTGGGACCAAGAGGACCATGAAAGCAGACTTGTACTTATATGAATAACTACAACACAGAATGTTTTGAATAGTTGTGTTTTCTTTAGTAGGCTTACAGGGTGACCATGTGAAATGACAAGTATGAGGCCACGGTGGCAGGAACCTATGACAGATATGGCAACACTAAAGTAGAGTTAAGGAACTGGTGCACACTGATATGATGGCATCGAACTATCAGTGTAACGTAACAAAACTAGATGTATCTCCATGTTTGAGTGGAAACTGTTGTATATCTTAAGTGATTAATATCCCCATGTCATCGTTAATACTAAGGTGACTATTCAGCAAGTGAAGTATTCCCACATTAGGGTGAATATTGCTGTGAATGTTAACAAATTAATTATCCCAATGTTAGAGTGAATACTGTAGTGACTATTCAGTAAGCGAGTATCTCCATGTTAGGTTGAACACTGTTGTGATTATTAAGTGATTAAAAAAAATATTGTTACAAAAACATGCTATAACTGACAGGAATTACTATGAATCAAGAGTGAAGTTTCTATTTCTAGTGCCTCTGATAAGGGCACATAAATCCTGGTGTGATCCAATGTATGAGGCATGTATGGAGAATCACAGTATGAGTACTATTTATAAGTATAAGTGAACACTAATTTAAGTGTATCAAGTTATTATATCACATTTCTTTATTAAATATATTGAGCCTGAAGGAGTGAATTTGTCATTTGTCATGTGTCTGTTTATGCGTGAATGTCACTGTATTGGTGTCAAGTAACGATGTCACTTTGCTGGTAGTGGTAGTTCTTGTTAGTGTTTTCTGTATCATCGTTACCTCAATGCAATCTGTGCCTGACAGACAGGTAATATATCTTCTAGATTACTCCTTTAGGTAACATAAATAACATCAATAATGTCCAAATAATGAGGTATGGTCAATAAAATAACCTCATTTGTCAGACTTTTTTGGGTTACCATCCCGTAGACAAATGATTTACTATAGTCCTTCCATAAACTTGTAGCCTCTTTGAAATGCAGCATATCAAAATCTGTCTGATAGAATTACATAGAAATTTGCAAGATGACATTCAGAGAATAACCGTTTTGATCACAAAATCTAAGGTGTTATTAAATTTAATTAATAAAAGCACACAGTAAAAACATAGTAGCACATTGTAAAAAATGACAAAGTGTCAATGTCTGAGTGCAATTATGAGAATTTACAGCAAATATAAAAATTCAGAGACGTAATTACGTTGCATCATGGGGCTCCCTGACATTAGTGACATAAAACAGAATGTTTAATTTTATATGGAACATAGCGATTTTAACTTAATCAGGGTCAAATAACCTATAACTGCCTTTGGCTGAATCAAGCACAGTCCTTTATGCAAATAATCATCTTTAACCTCCTTGATGCAGTGACAGAATTTATTCTACTGTCCACTCCCTTTGCTTCAATGCGGCATCAGAATATATACACATTTCCTTGCTGACCTCACAGCACAGCAGTCTAATTTTGCACCCTAATGTCACCTGATCAGCTGGCAATGATCATTATCCGTAACAATGGCCACATACCCAGTGGAAGCATGGAAACGGACAGCCTCCGGCTATGAGAGTTAAAATATGTTCTTTGCATTTTATCTTAGAAGTCTCTGTTTATCTCTCTTAACCCTACTTTTCTACTTTGGCGTGCTTGAATTAGGAGAAAAGTGTTCAAAAACTTTAAGATTTACTTAAGATTGCCATGGAAATGTGGCCTTCTTGAATTTATGAATGCAGAAAGGTTGTTTTCAAAACATATCTAGTCTGCTAAATTTCAGTGAAACAGTTTTTCCATACAATACATATAGCATCACGTAATAGATTTTTGAGATATAGATTCAGTTTCTTTTAAAAATAGATTTTTGAAAATGATATCTAGCAGACCCTAAGAAAATTATTATCTCAAAAGCTAAAAAGATACAAAAAAAAAAAAAAAAAAANNAAAAAAAAAAAAAAAAAAAAAAAAAAAAAAAGATAAGTAAGGCCCTTGGGAGCCTGTAAGGCTGTTACATGTGAAATTTCATTCCAGCTGATTCAGAAATGAAAACTTAGGTTGTAAGTGGGTGAAAATGAGGTTTTAAGAAAACTGCATTTAAAACTGTATTTCTTTGAAAATACGGCAAGAAAGTTTTACCAGTATCTTCATCTCAGAATGTCTTTGCCTAATATGCGGGAGTCACCCTCATCAGCTTCTTTCTCCGGTTTGGCCTTTAGTTGGGCATGCCTTTTATTCTTCACATTTCTTTCTCTTAACTGTCACAAAGGATGGATTACTTATCAATATCGTTTGATGAATATTCCAATCGAATATTTTGTCAATACATGAGATGAACATGTACATGAATTTGTTCTCATTATTCATATTGTAATATTTAGAATTGTACTCATTTATGTTATAAGACCTTTGAATATCACCCCATTATACCACAGTAAATCAGTACCACTTTGAATGCATAAGATCAGTTCAGTATGGACATTTTAGGGCTTGATGCCTCTTAAATTTTGGCGAGTTGTTCCTGGGAACAAAAGAAAATGCGTCGTTAGCAATTATTGCAAGCTTTTAGTTACAGCAGATAATCAATGTGCTGGAGCAATGCAGACAAGATATTTATTAAGACACATGAATTAGGTTGAGAAATCCACTGAAATTTAGTTTCAAATATATATTTTCATGCAGGGAAATGGTTAACCTTTCCCAAAAAACACAACATCTCAAAATCAGCATTTCCACAGAAAAATTGAATTTCAGGACCTGCCACTGCGCNTAAATGTTAATCACTTTCCAACCAGTGTCTTTGTAGCTAGCTTTAAAAAATGATATCATGAAATGATATAATTTATGAAATTTTTAAGTAAAATATTTCAACACACCAACAAACTGTTAATGACAGTCTAACCAGACTTTTCATAAACTGTTGAAATATATAAGAAAAAAAAAAGAAAAAACTTATAATCATGACATGTGTAGTTTACGAAATCCCTAAACTTTGAAAGTGGCAACATTCTGATGCCCTGATAAAATAGTAATTGCAGTCCAATCAGAGTTTTCATAAATTGTTGAAATATATCATCCTAAAAGTAATTTTTAAATCATGCCACACCATAGTTTATAAATTCTCTGAAACTTGGAAGTGTCAACACTATGGCACCCACTGCAGTCGAACCAGAGAGTTTGTTGGCATATAAAAAGATAATGTATTTTATGAAATGTTTGAAATCTGGCAATATCCAGACATACCAATGAAATGTACTTGCAGTTTTCATATACAGTTGTATTGCAAAAAAAGTGTAATCCTAAAAAAAAACTAATTTACAAAATCACTGAGAACTTATGAGTGGCAACATACTGACACATCAACAAAATGTAAATCGCGGTTTACTCATGGTGAAATCAAAATTGTTCAAAGTGTGTAAAAGTACACAACATGTAAATCCCTTATGGAATATGGTCTAAAGCATTCAATGTGTCCTTCAATTCTGTAGCCATGTGTAAATAAATAAATTAGGTCGGTGGAATTCATCAAAAACAACGAGCATGGCATGCATGAAGCAGTGCAATGAGAATGAATGAGGATATACAAGATAAATCAGTAGCATTAAGTCTGACAAGTTTTTCTAACTTGATGTAACAGTTATGATAGCTAGATTGCTGCAATATAAGAGATTTTCCTTCTTACCTGCCAACAGTATGTCTCATACTTAAAACCAGCAACATACCTATACTTATCATATGAGGAGTGTAATAAACCTCTTGCCTAATGCATACAAATATGAAGCTTGAATAGTGAATTATATGAGTTCAGAAATCTGCCAATTATCTATAATTTCCAGCTATATAAAGAGTCATGAAGGAACCAGGCTGTCTATTCTGGACATCTAATAACACACAGGAGAGATTCAGAATATATTCCTCATATATGTTTGCCCTCAAGAGGGATGACCTCTGGTATAGTAAATTATCTGAAGTGTGAAGCTAAGCTTGCAAATGATACCTTTGTAGAGAACTTGGTAATGCCATTAGAAATAGTTATGGGCTAATGAAGGAAATGCAGAATATGAGCAAAATTATTGCCTGTTGAGTGCCATGATGCTTAACAAAGGAAACATGCAAAACTGTCATAAACTGTTGAAACAATATAGAAAATGCTGTATCTACAAGTCCATCATTTTAATCCAGATAGATGAAAATGGCTGAAATGGAAAAGGTTCTGAAAGTGGGCACTCTGAAGCAAATTCTGAGTTCATAGTATGAGTTTGGTCAAAGAAAAAGATCATATATACATAATCATCATGGACAGTTGTAACAGATTTTCATCAATAGCTCAACTCCATATTATGCATGATCAGTGAGTCAGTTTGTCTAAACTGAAATGCGTTTTTGATTCAAAATCCCCCCACCCCCCCAAATCGCACGTTTTTTCTGCTTTAGTGAATCAGTTTGTCTAAAATAAAATGCATTTTTGCTTCAAAATCCCCACCCCCCTGCCACACGCTTTTCTGCTTTGAAGCTACATAATATTTTGGATTCAGATGCTGTTGTGTAAATGTTATAAATTTCAGTGTGCTTCAAAGAAAGCCAAGCTCTTTGATGATTATCTTTATAGACTGCCTTGTGCAGCTTCTTGGACATAAAATCTGTGAACTATCAACATAGTGATTCTTTTGTAAGAAGGCAGTTTCACTGTGAAATGACTTTTATTCCCTTTCATAAGCAGACCCCTGGACAGTTAATTTTGTTGTACTAGAAACCAAGGCATATGAGTACATGTCACACATGGAAGCATGACTTACAATGACATTCTCCATGTAATAGGATGCTTGTATTCAATGTTCGAGGCTAACATGTGTCCATTGCCTTTACTGTAAACTTACTTGTGTTCAGTCAGTTGGCCAGATTCTACTTTTAATAAAAGGTAAAGAAGAAATCTATGCTCACTGCTAAACATAAAAATAAATTCTGGTTGAGACACACTGTTCAGAAGAACATGCATATGTCAGTTGAGATACATTCACAAGAGCTGAGATATTAATAAAAAAACTGTCTTGAAAATTTTCTATGACAACTATAATGTCTGCCAAAGACATTTCTTGAGAAAGATCAATAGACATGTCACATTCCATTTCTGTATAGTGTTCCCTCCCGGGTGAGTCTGAAAACCTATTCTCCATCCCTCAAAAAGAGTTAAAAGCTTTTTCACAAATGTACACTATTAATGGCTTATATCGCCTCATAACAGTTGCCCCTAAAATGTTTGTGATAGCAAACTGCTTCTGAATACACTCTTGAATAGTAGCAGTGAAAAAAATGCACCCCATCTAAAGATGCAATTTTAAACAATCCAAGTCCTGGGAAAAGAAAATTTGAAACTCAGCAAACAGAAGAACCCAAATGAAGGCGCATAAGTGGGAATACATTGATGATTGTTTTCTTTTCTTTTATTTTCTGTATTAGTATCCATGCAGCCTCACACCATCCTCCCTTATTTCTTCAAACTGTAAACTAAAACTGAGTCACAAAGAATCTTCAGATGCATTCGGCAAGATGCTGTTAGCACTACTGCTATAAACACAAGGCCAAGATTGACTGCTTAGCATTAGGCCAAGCACTGTTGTTGTAACAGACCATGTGGTTTGCATAAATGAATGTGTCCTCGACTGTCACAAAAGAAAAGCCCTGCTCAATGAATGAGTGTAGAAGTTTTGTCTTTATTATTTCACTGTGGTAAGTTTAATCACCTTAACATGATAGGTATCTGGCAAGAGAGCTAGTTGTGGTAGCAGTATTTAGCTTACTTAAAGTAGGCAGGGCAAGGTTTAGACAGTAGTATGTGGGAATCTCCCAGAATATGGCAGCCTACGTGATATAGTAGTGGTTGTTTGTAGCTTCTGGATCAGCCATTATTCTGTGAGTCAGATTTTTGTTTACTTTGTCAAATTCCTCACGTGTGCTGGTAGCTATGGAAAATATCTTAATAGATCTGGATTCGAAGATGGACTAGATGGTTGATGTATACAAAAACTTCATTGCATCTTCAGTGAAGATGATTCCTTATGTAATGGAAACTTACAATAAAAACTTGGTTACTTTGGATGCGCTCATTTGGCTGCACACTGACATTTAATAAAATATTTCTCCTTTGTGTCCTTTTCATCTAAATATTCTGTAATCCAGCTCTGGAGCAATTTTTCTGATGCTTTCAGAAATCCTAATAGTACAAGATTATGCCTAAAATGAGTGTAATATGGGTTATCAAGTGGAATTTATCAAGGTACATATTTTGCATGCGCACAAAGCAACAACCAATACTGTATAAACAAAGAAAGGATGTGGTCAAATTATTCATAGTGTGAACACAAAAGATATATCTATTTGTGCACTTACAGGAATCCACTCCAATCAAGCCTGTGTGAATGGACACCAAAGGCCAGGCACTGTTTCAGTTTGAATCATAAATCAACACACACTCACACATACACATGTGCTCACACACACACACACGCACAGACAAGCACAAATGCTTGCACGCAAGCACGAACACACACACACACATGATTTAAGAGTAAATATGGTATAAGAATTAGTGGAAAATGTATGATGTAATGCTAAAACTAAATATTGTGCCACAGTGTGGAATTGTAAATAAAGAAGAATAAAGTTTTAGTAAAATGCAGAAAAAAATGACAGGTCAAGGTTAAAAAGAGACAAATATCGAAGACCAGTATTGTCTGACTATAACATGTTTAAAATTCCTGTACACTGGGGTCTTGAACTAGATGAACTAAAACAAAGTTAAGTGACACACGCCATGGGATGGTTTGCACTGTACAAGAATAGTTGCTAAATCGATAACAAATATTCGGAGATTTAATGAAATTGTACTCTTTACATTTTGGTGAACAAGATAATAATTGCTGATGTCAATAGTAAAACAAGGTCTCTCTCTATATATATCTCCTGGATATGAAAGGAAGTCTGTAGGTGTTCAGAGTAAATATTTGTGAACTTGTTATTATGTGTGGCTTTTCCTTCAGATTTCTCCAAATTTATTAAATCAACCTGTATACAGTCCAGACACCACTGATGGAGTAGAAAGCATGGGTGAAATATTTAATTAATGTCACGCTAGTTCTGTGAGATCCTTCCTTTTTGAACACCTATGACAACGAGGGTCACATGAAATGATATTTGCTTCATGGAATTAAGGATCTTTTTTCAATTTATCCATTTTGCTCCTTATAACCACCTGCTATGGGCTGATAAAAAGACAAAACACTGTAAGCACTTACTGTTTCAGTTTCTTTTAAAATTCTATCTCAGTCTTTGGCCCCTATGACCGCAAGTACAGCAATAAATAGTGGAAGTACAGCAATAAATAATATCGGCTTCTGATTCACAAGCACAGATGAGTAAATTCTTCTTCATCACTGAGGGATAAATCTAAGACTGGAAAACTCACATATGAGATGAATCTCAACTTACGTAACAGATTTGAATCTGTGCTGTTCTCTCTCCAAAGCATCTTTCATCTTAGACAGGTGAATCTTTGTGGAGGCAAGTTCTGACTGCAGCTCAAGAGTATGTGAACGTTCCTGACTGAACTGGCTAGAGAGCTCAGAAACACGCTGACGTTCCAGCCTGAGGGATTTTTTCAGATCCTCTTGGACCACACCTTCCTGCTGCAATTTATATTCCAGCATTTGCACTGTAATGGGAAAGAAGCAAAGTTTCATGATCTCTGTTGCCTGCAAATTACAATACTTGCTATGACCTGTAATAGTGAAAATTAACATTCAATGAAACATTCCTTGAAGAAGAAATTTATTCAGGTTGTACAGGAATATATCTTCTGGTTCAAAGATCTCCTCTAACCCTCTCAGTATGATATCAGTATCTATATTTTCCTCCTTGGTCTTGAAGTGTTGGTGCATAGCTTGTCAAATCATCTATCATGCCTCGTGTACCCCTTAGGCATCTTTCAATGAGTCATACATCCCTTTGTCATTTGCCCATGCAGCTAGCCAAAGTGACGGTTCATCTTGTTGGCCTGTATTTCCTCTGGGCATTATTACCATATTTTAAATACTTTGGGATATACAGACACTTTACCTTGTCTCCGTAATTTCCACTCTGCACTTGATTTGGCCTCTTCTAGTTTGGCAATGTGTTGAGACAGCTGATCTCTTGCATCCTGGAGATCATTTTGAGCCCTAAGCAAGCGATGATGCAAACTATCAATTTCATCTATCATTGACTGGCGGTCAGCCTGGAACATCTCATCAAGACCTCTTTGGTGAACTTGTTCCTGGTAACAAGAAAGTGTTGATGTAGCACTTAGAGTTTCCACTTAGAGTTTCCAGCACATGTTTATTGGGACAGCGTTCAAAATAAAATTATGCATCACCATCGTCAACACTTAAGACACATAAAACTGTACATAAATCCTTAAACTTGTTAACAAAAACTTTGAAAAACAGAAATTGCAGAAAAAGGGTTAAGCCTTCAGATTATCATCATGTGCCTATTGGATTGCACATTCAAATAATAAAAGATATGATTTTAAGAGACTTTAAAACAAACCCATTTAACCTTTTCACAACTGTGCAAACACTGACAAAATCCTTTCAGCAGTGCAAGGTTTGAAATTTCAAGCATGAAAATCTTTTCAGAAATCTGTTGGCAAATTTTTTGATTTGTAAGTGAGAATACTGACCAGGTCATGCAATCTACTTTCTAACTGTGTCATAATGTCCAACTCCGGGTAGACTGAATTAGCTGTGCTGACTTCTGCCTTCAAGACTCTCCTTTCCTTCTCATAAACTGTCACCAAAGCTTGGAGGAGCTCTCCACGCCAGTCCCCACGTTCACCATCATTCTATCAGTGGAAAATAATCCAAGTGCATATGCATTTGTAAATGTAATCACTGATGTCAATCAATCAGTTGTTAATCACCAAACTAATAAATTATTGTGGCTCTCTTAGGGTCCCCCTCCCCCCTTTCCACAATTCCCATACTTCATGTGACCAGCTGATAACAAGAAAACAGCTGTAATATTTCCCAACAACCAAATGGCTTATCTTTGTTAGCTGGGTTTTGAGAAAACTGAAATGTCTGTTTGAAAATGGCCTTCTGGATTAATAAAATTCTTGTCTGTTTTTGTTCCAATATTAAGGACATCCGCTTTCCTTACCTGTACACTCAATTTTGAAGAATAGCTCTGGGAGAATTTCTGCATATCACAAAATGGATTTTGTGGTCCCAAATTCACATAAACTGGGATCAAAGGGAAAATCAGATCTCATCATGAGGATTCTTCAAGCAACATGGTGTGAGAAAGTGCCTGGATAACAAGTAATTTCCCAAGATCTGAGTGCAAAAACCACATCATAAGTAGAAAATTACAAAAGGAATGAGTTAATGTGTGGAATGCAGACTTGAGCATGGCAATAGGAAGATTATTAAATCATATTTAGACTTTGATCTTCCAAGCTTTTATTTATCAGTGTTCTATTACCACACATTCTTGACTATTATTTCCTCTCCATCTTGTCCACACATTAAACACTCTCCACTGTTTTGTTTCATACCAAAGTAGTGGCTGTTTCAGTCTGCTGTATAAGATCCTTAAGAGCATCTATGGTGTCCATCAAAGCATGGCGTTCCTCACTCCAAGTCACAGTTTCAGGATACGGGCTTTTGGTCCCACCAGATCTCAGATACTGCTGCAAGTAGCGCATGTCAGACACACTCAATAGATCTTCTCCAAGTTGATTTAGGCTTTCCAACAATCCCTGAGAATGGTACACAGAAATTATTAACTTGGTGACCTCCTATTTGAGCCACACTTTCAATCGAATTCTATTAATTTCATGCGTAATTTGAATAACACATGATCCTCTCGTGGCTTTGTTGAACATAAAATTTCATTATTACAGTGGACTGTAGAAAAATGTGTCTTCTGCCATCTGCCTTATGAACAAACTTATCCGTTCCAGACACACTTTTCCTGTTCTTTTCCTGGCGGACTCCAGAAAAATTTCATGACCATTTTGGGCATTGACTAACTGCAATCGAAAGAAAGATACTGTCTAAAACAGATGTAAAAGGGTACATGCGGGAAGGTGGTAAGGGCTTACACATATGTCCTGCTGAAAATATCACTTGCTTATGTCTGCTTACTATAGATAAGCAAAAATAAAATAAAAACTACAGTTCATTTACAACTTATTAAGTATTAACTAGATATACTGTCTGCTGGGCTGACTGTTGACAACAACAGCTGCACAATAGACAGAATCTGTTCACATATGTAAATTGAAATAAAAGAAAATTTGGTGAATGGTATGGTCGTTGGTAGAAAGCAAAAAGACCACACAAACAAAATTAACCTTGCCTCAGAAGCAAAGAAAAGAAACAAGAGAAAAACTCTGTGACTAGGAATAAAGTGGAAGATAACAGCTGATCTCCACTGAATAGACCAACCAAATTCAGACACTGATATATAACAAAGTATGCTGAAAATTAGCATCAACTTATCAAATGACTTGTCAGGAAATAAAGTTGAGAAATGAAAGGGCCCAGTAAAATACCTATGCCTGTTTTGTACTTTGACAGTTTCTTTCTTCTTGGCTGAAGTCACCTAGCTATAAACTGCATTACAAGGTGAGCAGTAGGCACTGACAGGCTGGAGGCATAGGTCATAAGTAAGACAGACAAGCCCCAGCTGCAAAGTTCATTTCTCTGCTAGTTTGAGGGGCAAACAGAGATCATGAATCCAATGGCCATGAGGAATAGGTCTTCTAAATGGATTCCAATGTGCTGTGATTTACGTCATGAAAAATGATCTTCAAATGTATAGTTTTTGAAAGCTGTTCATGCAATTTGTATTTGTATAAACATCAGTGCCTTATGCTATAAGCTTGATAGCTTGTGATATCACTTTTTAAGAGAAAGTTTTTATCTTAATCCTTTATGTACCAGATTGTCCACTATCACCCACTCCCAGATTTCACTGCACAGTCCATTCCAGGTGTGAGACAAAACATGTAGCTCCACGACGCATATCACTAAACGGCATGCTCAGTAAAGTCATCTCATTACAGTATTATCATAATAATGAATATAATTTGTAAGCAATACTGATTGCTTTTTTATTTTTTGTGGTCTATGTTCATTTTGACAGAGCTATGCCCCAAAACCTGGTATCAACAGGGTTAGTTTCATCACTGTATTTTGATATTAATAAAAAAACAGAAACTATAATGCACCAATATTTTCACGCCAAAACTGCAGTTTCAAAGATACATGGTGACTCTTTTTTGCTTGGCACAAACATTTTTCCCAATTGTCCTCTCAGAAATGTTCAAAAATGCCTCAGGTCATATCCAAAGCACAATGACAACATGCATGGATGATCCGGTCACAAAAAACCCTATAAGACCTCCTTTGAAGAAAAATCATCTGCCACTTTTCTGAAATCTGTGTCTCTACTACACAGCTTGTATTACAGTGACTTATTTAATACAGACTTTCTATCATTACACTGGACTAGTTCAGAGCGGCTTATTTAACAGACAATTTCCATAATCTCATTAGACTATGGTGCATTCACAAATTAATGAACAAGGTATTTCTTCAATAACTTGTTTCCTATTGAATGGATTGTTTCAAATTTGTGCATGGGCCTCCTCAATCAGTCTCTCAGGAAATATTTTATTATCTATTTTTCCTGTGCTTCCAGTCGTTCTATGCCACTGCGATTATTTGTATTGGACTCCCAGTAAGAAAACAGATGTATGGGAAAATAGGTGTACTTCGGAAATCAATCAAGGGAGATAAGATGCTTGAAAATTTGACTCGTCTAGAGTTATGCTCCTTGGGCTACACACAACCCAGCGTTGAAGCTATCAAATTCGTTTTCGCTTAGGCTCTGCAGACCTAATTCCGGTTAATTTATGATAAAGTTGGCAGAGTCTGCGATACCGGGATGTCTTTCCGTACTGCTCTTAACAACAATGTATCCGTGCATCTGTTTTCATTGTACTAAGAGAAAATAGTTTGGTTTTTGACGTAAAATTTGTATGAAAGGTCCAGTGTAATCACAGTCCCAGCTGACCAAAATCCCTGTTTCGAAACTTCAATACATTCTCATTTCCATCTTCATCGTCCGTGAGTTTTGGGTTTTGTTTGTTTTCTGCTGAATGTTGTCGTTGTTTTGTGTGTCTCAGAACTGATATGTATGTTCCTGGTCTTTCAGTGATAACATCGAACAGGTTTGATGCTTAAAATGGCGATCTAATAAGAGTTCTCTGTGCGCTTGATAGGCGACGATGAAAGGACTAGGCTAGACTCAGTCAGAAAACAGGTTCATTTTTAGTATGGTGAAAATTACACGTATACTTCATCACACCACTGATTCTTCAGATTTTACAATTTCTGAAATATTGGACCATATAATTATATGAAAGATTTCAGGTAGGTCTAGACCGGACAATTTTGTCACGAGTTAAAATTTTTGTTCAAGGATTCGGCATTTCAACAGTTTACAATAACTCTTAACCTGTGTGATAACATTTTATCGGTGTGTCCGAATGTTGTAATGTCCAACTTTCACAGATTTCGTAAAGTATGGTGTGTCATGATTTAATTTTTTTTTCTTTAATGATTAGGCTTTTCAATAGTTTATGATAACTCTTAATAACTCTTTATACGTGATAACATTTTATCGGTGTGTCAAAATTTTGTCATTTCCAACTTTCAAAGATTTTGTAAAGTACGGTGTGTCATAATTTAAATTTTGCTTTCTATGGATTAGGCATTTCAAGAGTTTACGATAACTCTTATTCTGTGATTAAGAATTTTATCGGTGGCAGAATGTTGCCATTACCAAGTTTCAGTGTTGTGTAAAGCATGGAGTGTAACGATTTAATTTTTTTTATTTAAGGAATAGGCATTTCAACAGTTTACGATAACTCTTAATCTGTGATTAGAAATTTCATCAGTGTCAAAAAGGTTGCCATTTTCAAGTTTCAGTGATTTGTAAAGTATGGTGTGTGACGATTTAAATTAAAAAAAAAAAAAGAATAGGCATTTCAACAGTTTACGATAACTCTTAATTTGTTTGATAACATTTTATCGGTGTGTCAGAATGTTGTCATTTCCAACTTTCACAGATTTTGTAAAGTACGGTGTTTCATGATTTAAATTTTTATTTCTAGGATTAGGCATTTCAAGAGTTTACAATAACTCTTAATCTGTGATTAGAAATTTTATCGGAATCAGAATGTTGCCATTTCCAGTCCAAGTTTCAGTGATTTGTAAAGTATGGTGTGTAATGATTTAATTTTTTTTTATTTAAGGAATAGGCATTTCAACAGTTTACGATAACTCTTAATCTATGATCAAACATTTTATTGGTGTGTCAGAATATTGCCATTCACAAGCTTCAGTGATTTTGAAAAGTACGGTGTGTAACGCTTTAATTTTTTTTCTAGGATTAGATATTTCAGGAGTTTATGATAACTCTTAATCTATGATTAAACATTTTATCAGTGTGTCAGAATATTTACTGGGTATTCATCCCAACACAACAGATACGCCGTAACCATTATTTTTGATTTGATTCACATTGAATAAGAGAAAAAAAAGTGTCTTTGTGGAAAGGGTTATAAGGTTCTTTATTTTCCATATTTCTTCATGCGTCTGTGTCCATTGTGCCTCCACTCTTTCCCCTTCCCACACCAAAAGAAAAAAAAAAGCCCATGCCTTAAACAACCATTACAATTTGTTTTAGACTAGGCCTAGCCTTAGTCCAGAATACACCCTTTTTGGCCCTCAATACAATTTTACTTTTCAAATTTCTCAAGTATATTAAATATCTTTACAGATCTGTGCTCTGCACAAGACGTTGGGCCTAATTTTGATGTATAATGTGATTAAGTTCATGTGTCGAATTGTACAGTGTTTTACATATTGGAATGTACTGTTAGTGATATGAAACCAAGTGAAACGATTGAGCTTGCAACTGATGCTAAAATTTATGCGAATAGGCCAAGCGGTCAATAAGTTAATGGCGTGTAAAATCGTGTAAACAGGTCCATATGTCACATTCACCAGTCTATCTACAACACGCTTTCCTCACATTGTGAACAACTCAGGGTATTGTCGTGTGGATACTCGAAAGGGGACATAACTCCTTTGAGTTTTAACTTTCAGGAGTTACCTCCCGCAATCGGATTTCCAGATAATGTCTATTCAAAATACAGTTCTGGAAGCCAGACTGACTACGAATGGGATCAACATGGCAGAGTGATGATCTTTACAAGGTATAGATATAGATTGCTGACAGTAATCTCATAATTCCATTGATACAGCATGAGAGACAAAGAGATAGAATATCAAATATATCAAAACGCACTACAGATAAACGCCTTGGATAGAATAAAAAAGTTCGAACCCCAGCAGGTGATGGGAATCAGCCTCATGGAGAGAGTAAATCATCTCCAAAGAGTGAGTCTCATGTATCACAGTTTTGGCATAAATATTTTCTATTATATCACTTTAAAGCTCGTTTCCAGCTCTATAGCCCTGGGCAAGAATTATCCATGTCCTAACAATAAGTTTTGTAAAGTATACTTTTTACTGTTTCATGTAACTCAACGATTGTCAACAAAATCCATGTAATATAAGCTGCCAGATCCTCAATTTCAAGTTTCATCATCTCAGAACATGCATCTGAAGTTCAGCTTGCTCTTACAACCCTTAGAACTGAGCTCCTGAACTGTGTATCAAGATAATATGCAGAAACAGAAAGCAGAATCTGTTCGTGTTCCAGTTGTTATCCATTAAATCCCTTTGTTTAATAGACCATTGCATTCTTTCCATTATGTGGCTGGTAATGAATGTAATTAAGATAATTAAGCTCCTCAAAAAAAAAGGTAGCTTCAATCTTGAATTACTTTCCACAAATTAGCCATATGGAGAGCAAAGAGATAATTCCTTTCATGTTTATTTTCTTACAACAATTTCACAAACAGACGATGCCACTAATGATTTAACACATTTTTTTGCTCCTGTTTGTGTCTCAGGAATGTGTGTTTGAATGCAAAGTACATGTAGTTCTTTTCTTAATTTTTGCTTCATGAAATACTTACTTCAGCCACACCGAAATGCAAGTAGATTTCTTGTAAATATGGAGTAGTATTCATAACCATATTACATCGCTAACCATAACCATATCACATCGCTGACAGTGCTATTTAACAACTTTGATGGCTATGACCATAAAACGCTAAGCTTATTGTTGTACACCAGATGCAGGGTATTTGTCTTATTGAGATTCAGCAACCTTTTGATCTCAAAGTAGCTTTATCACGTGCAAACAGGGAAGAATGGTGCATAATAATATGTTTAAAGACTAACCTGTTAGCAGTAAGAATTTCTTGAATTCCCTGAAATACCTGTTCTGTCTGCACAAAAGCAACAATACAGAAAATTGTGCTCCAACATAATAATAAAATTTTCTGACAAAAATGTTAAATTAACGCTGTCCGTTGTTTCTCTGATGATAATACAAACTACAATATCTGTGCAACCAGGTCTCTTCTATACCTATTCAATTACTTCTTGCAATCCCCACAGGCCACCCTAATAAGACTACACGTGCGCTATTCGCTTTTACGCGAGTCAAATCTCGTGCCCATTCCTTGACCGGCTATGACTGCATCTCGACGAGCATCTCGCTCGCTCTCTCTCAGTGACGTCATAAGTCCACAGCTACGCCTGGCTTGCTTTGTTTACCTTTGGTTCGGAGTGGAAGACACTGAGATTTGTGTATCATTCGTTGTGTGTGTGTTGTTTTGATCTGTATATTTTCTTCAGATAAGTCTAGTCTTCTCCGTTATGTATTGACTTATATGATTACATGATTACTTTGCTGAATCCATGCCCCTCTCCTCCCACCCACCCCTCTTTTTCCCCTCATGATCCCAATTTTCTGTTTAAAGCATGAAAATGAATGGCGCTATTTTCACATACCATGTCAACACCTACGTGCAATTTCAGTCAGCTGCTACAAACAGTGATGGGTCCCGCCGGGGGCCTGGGGAGGGGGGGGGCAGTGGGGGAAGATGGGCCAGCTTAGCAATTCCCCTTCTTTGATTTCTTGTCATAGAGAGAGAGAAACTCAGATAGCATGCATCCATAGGAGTGCTTTACTGCAGCAATATTTTATCTTAATTCTAAAACTTCATACATTAATCAGCTGTGATTTACAGAAAATACTTTCAGTCATTACGTGTATGGATGGGAAACAGGGAATAATTTTGCATTCCAGGACTCTCCGAGTGCTAGAAGTGCCTAGATCTCAAGATGAATTTGAAATCATTTATGAGGGAGGAGGGGGGTAGATTAAGCTTCCAAAACCTTAAATCTATGAAGTGGATAATACAGTCAAACACGAAGTCGTCGATTACAAGTAAATCAAAATCACAGTCCCCACGCCCTCCCCTTTCCAAACAAAATTTTCAGACCTGGATTTCAGCTCAATACTGGTCTTTTTAAAGTCAGCAAACTCGAATGAGTTGTGTCCAAACGTATTCTATACAGCAACAGATAAACTTACGCAATTATTACGATGTTTTCCTTATAAGCTGTCTTACTATCAAAGGCTTTACTATGCCTACAATTTATATTCTGAAATCTGTATCATCACACTGACGAAGTGAAGCTACCATATTATACATTTTATCCTATAAGATAAAGAGATCTGGATCTATGCCTGGCTGACAAGTGACAGTTCAATAATGCCATGCCGCAGGCAAAACTTCTCCCCTTTCTCCACCCCCACTCCCACCGCCTCAAACTCTCTCCCCAAACTTTTTGTCTGGTCTAAAAGTAGACGTTTTGTAGAAGATCAGCTTTATCGGTACTTTGAAAAGTATAGTATCTATCTTTTCCTTTGATCAGCACTGAATTTGACAAATTTTAATGCTAGACGCTACCAATGGGATTTTATGGCACGTCTACTACTATGAGACATGTCTAGCCACTTTCCATTAGACAGATTGAATGTTAGTCTCATTTTTTAAACACTCATCCTCGCTCATTTGATACGCCGTATTTTTCTCAGAGACAACGTTGATCTCTCTCCACTCATCTCTCTCAATCACATGATTTTAAGAACCAACAAGAAGTTTTGATCACTGAAAAATGCCGTTCAGACAACACCACCACTTGTAAACACAGTACGGGTGCGAAAGGAAAGCCACGGCGAGGCAGGCAATGCGACGCCTACCCCATGGTCTTTAACAGGGGTTATTACGCAGTGATATGTAATGTTACTGTTGTTACTGATATGAAATTGAGGAAGATAAATTGAGCGCTTCAGTAATGCTAAATGTATGCAGATAGGCCAAGCTGTCATTGAGTAATTGGTGTGTAAAGTTGGGTAACATGTTCCGCGTGTCAATTTCGCCGGTCTAGCGTATGCGCTAGGTACTCCCTCTATACATAAACTAATCATATCGACAGGGATTCCATTGATATATATATATGGGGAGTGGGTGCTATATAAATATTCTTTATTATTATATATTATTATTTTTGTTTGTTTGTTTGTAGTTCGAACAATAAACAACAGTTCTGGGTCGAAATCGTCATCTTCTTCGGACAAAACCTGTATCACCTTCACCTTGCGCCTGCAAGGCTGTGACTAGCCTGTGACCCCCTGACGTCGCACCTAAGGTGCGTTTAAATGAATAAGGAACTGCATTTAAGTGTTGCATCTTTGAACGTTTGGTATCCGACGTAGAACATCCTACCCACCACCAGAAAACTGATCATCTGTTGAAGCACTATTTTAAAAGATAAATTAACTATAATTTGATGAATTCCTCGATTTTGTTGCTGAATTTGCTTAGTCTAAAAATCATATTTTGTAGAAAAAAAAAAAATCTTCACATGGACACAGTGACTCTTGTGTGTCCACGGGAGCCTGCAAATCTTCAACACTCTAAAATCATCATTGCATCATTGACCTTATCATTAGAGAATGCTAAATACATTTTTCACCACTATTGACTGGGATCCTAGCAGTATCTTTTAATGATATCAAGAAGCGAGAACAAAAGTTTGAATGTATTTTTTGGCAGGAATGAAATGGTGAGAACAAATGTTTGAATGCATTTTTTCACAGGAATAAAATTTTGGATTAAAAGAGGTCACTCACATCTAGAACCAGCCGTTCAGTTCCCGGCTTCGCGAAGAATAGGAATGATGTGGTGCTAGCGTGTCGTACGAGGCGACTAAATGGCGAAAAAAACAGGTAGTGACTCCCGACACAGAGTCACCTGGTCCTCCAGGTTGGGGGTTGGGTCACGGGGCTAACAACCCCTTCCTTAAAACAAAACATTGTTACAGAAACACATACAAACGAAAACCTGAAACTCTGCTTGGCTGATTGTGGAATTTCTCCAAATGGAGAACTCATGATGCGTGACAGTCAAATCCGAAAGGAAGCTGTTAGGCGGACGCCTCCACCATCATCCAAGTCTCTCCGGATTGGATCGTGGAACGTTAGGACCTTGTATGAGACTGGAAAAACTGCACAGGTTCTTCAAGAAATACACAGGTACTGTCTAAACATACTAGGAATCAGCCAGACCCACTTGAACCAGTCTGGACAGAAACGAATGAAAGAAGGAGAACTTTTTATCTATTCCGGAAGTGACAGAGATGGACCTCATAGAGACGGAGTAGGAATGTTCATAAACAAGGCAACACAGAAAACATTCAGAGATTGGGAAGCACATGGTCCAAGAATCATCATGGCTTCATTCGGAACAAAGAAAGAAATCAAGCAAAAGGAAGGTAAGAAGGTCATGAACATGAACATCATACAAGTATACGCCCCCAACCAACGATGCTGAAAAGGACAAAGACAACTTCTACAACCGCCTCCAGAGTGTGATAGACAAGCTTCCAAGTAAGGACATCAACATTGTCATGGGAGACATGAACGCCAAGGTAGGCTCCGATAACAGTCACTACGAGGAAATCATGGGCAGACAAGGACTAGGAGAAGCAAACGACAACGGGGAAAGGTTTCAGAACTTCTGTGCATTCAACAGCCTAGTCATCGGAGGAACAATCTTCCCACACAAGAGGATCCACAAAGCAACTTGGGTCTCCCCAGATGGAAGAACAGAGAACCAGATAGACCACTTCTGCATTTCTCAAAAGTTTAGACGCTCACTGGAAGACGTCAGAGCTCTGCAAGGAGCAGATGTCGGGTCGGACCACCATCTGATCCTTGGAAAGATAAGGCTGAAACTGAGAAGGTATGCACAAGCCACAACCAGAAGTCGCCAAAAGTACCAAGTCAGTGTTCTGAAGGACTCTGTTAAGAAGAAAGAATTCAAACTGGAACTGAAGAACAGATTTCAAGCCCTCCAAGATCTGGAAAAATGTGAGGTAAATGATCACCGGGACAAGATAAAGGAGGCAGTAAATGCAACCTGCCAAAGTACCCTTGGACCAAAGGACAACACCAGGAAGGAATGGATCTCACAGGACTCCCTAGACAAGATCAAGAGAAGGAGAGAGCTGAAAGCGAAAGTCAACGACTGCCGTACTAGAACTGAGAAACTCACTGCACAAGAAGAGTACTCCAGAGCGAACCGGGAGGTAAAGAACTCCATCAAGAAGGACAAGAATACCTGCCTGGATGGCCTGGCAGAAAAAGCAGAGAAGGCAGCAGCAGACGGACACTTGAGAATTGTTTATCAGACAACCAAAACTCTTTCAGGGAAATTTAGCGAGCCCACCCTACCAGTGAAGCGCAAGGAAGGAAACACCATCTTTGACTCAGCAGGACAACTCAACCGATGGCAGGAACACTTTGACAAACTCCTGAACAGACCACCGCCAGACAATCAGCCAGAAATTCTTCCAGCCAGAAAGGATCTCCCAATAAATAAAGAACCACCCACGAGAGAGGAAATAGCGGCAGCTATAAAATCCCTGAAGTCACACAAGGCTGCAGGTCCCGACCATATACCACCGCAAGCCCTTAAAGCGGATATGGAGACATCAGTGGAAATGCTGAACGCCCTTTTTGAAAAGGTTTGGCAGGAAGAGGAAATACCCACAGAATGGAAGGAAGGACACCTGATCAAGATATCAAAGAAGGGAGACCTCAGCAACTGTAACAACTAAATAAATAAATAAATAAATAAATACGACTTTATTTATCCCGTAGGGAAATTGTTTTACAATGTCATACAGTGTTAAACATCTCATTCATAATACAAACACATATAACAATACACATCATACATGTAAATACCTAACATTACAAATGAAATGCATAACAAAGTCATTGCTGGTCGCCAGCGGTGCGGCGCCCTGGTCCCCCCAGCTCTAAAGCCAGGTACTCATTTACACCTGAGTCGAGTGAGGAAATGGAAGCGAAGTGTCTTTCCCAAGGACACTACAACGTAAACCGCCCAGCTCGCGAGTCAAACACATAAACCTTAGACTTGAAAGTCTTCAGTTTCTGAGTACGACTCACAAACCACACGGCCATGCTGCCTCCCGAGGCATATCACTCCTGTCCATACCAGGGAAGATCTTTAACAGAATACTCTTGGAGAGAATCAAACTGGCAGCAGACGACAAGCTCAGAGGAAACCAAGCAGGATTTCGCAAGAACCGATCATGTGTTGACCAGATAGCTACCCTGCGCATCATTGTTGAGCAGTCTCTGGAATGGAAATCACCCCTTTTAGTCAACTTCATCGACTTTGAAAAGGCATTCGACAGCGTTGACAGGGAAACTCTGAGGAAACTCATGAGACACTACGGAATACCTGACAAACTCGTCAAGCTTGTGAAGGCCACCTACGATGGAACAAGCTGCCAAGTCTTTCATGAAGGACAGCTCTCAGAACCATTCCAGGTACAAACAGGGGTGCGACAAGGATGCCTGCTGTCACCTTTCCTCTTCATCTTGGCAATTGACTGGGTCAAGAAGGAAGCCACAAAAGGCGCACGAAATGGAATACAGTGGACACCTTGGCAACAGTTGGACGACTTGGACTTCGCAGATGATCTTGCACTGCTGTCACACACACACTCTCAGATGCAATAAAAGACCGAGGAACTCAACAGTCTATCAAAGAGCGTCGGCTTACGTATACATCCTGGGAAATCTAAAGTGTTAAAACTAGGCACAGTCTCAAGCTCTGCTGTCATGGTAGAAAACACATCCCTGGAAGAAGTTGACTCATTCACCTACCTGGGAAGTATCATTAACAAAAAAGGTGGTACGGAAGCGGATGCAAAAAGCAAGGACTGCCAAGCAAGGACTGCCAAGCAAGGACTGCCAAAGCAAGGACTGCATTTAATCAACTATCAAAGGTCTGGAAGGTAAGCAACATCTCACTGCGTACCAAGATCCGGCTTTTCAATTCAAATGTCAAATCAGTGCTCCTCTATGGCTGTGAAAGCTGGAAGACAACAAAGACAGTAATGAACAAAGTCCAGACATTCATCAACAGATACTTGAGGAGTATTCTAAAAATGAAGTGGCAAGACAAGATACGAAATGAAGAGCTATGGGCAAGAACAGGACAAAAGGAAATAGAGATAGAAACTGGACTCCGTAAATGGCACTGGATTGGACACACCCTCAGAAAACCTAGGGGAAACATCACCAGGCAATCACTGCAATGGAACCCACAAGGAACATGAGGCAGGGGTAGGCCACGGGAGACATGGAAACGATGCACGGAAAGGGTCATGCGAGAAATGAAGCTCACTTGGAATGAGCTTGGAAAGATGGCCCAAGACAGGGAAAGATGGAATTTGCTTGTACGTGGCCTATACCCTGCTAGGGGTGAAAGGCATTGATGATGATGATGACATCTAGAACAACCTAGACCTATTTTACAGGATTTCAATTTACTCAGTATTTTTTCGGTGTCACAAATTACATGTCTTCAACCTGGCAGATGATTGAAGAGAGTCCACATATTTGCAAAAGAAGGGGAAACGAGGGTAAGAAAAATCAAGACTAAAAGAAGGCACGCAGATAATAACATGTTACAAAACCAAAAACTTAATTTTCAGGGAATAAACGTTAACTGACATCAAAGAAAGCTGAAAGGCATTATATCAGATCTAAATATCAAATGATTTCTTTCAACATGGGCATGCAGCCAGTTCCAGATATTCTAAAGAGCATATTGAAGAATATGAGATTCTTTATGTGCAAATCGTGAGATTAGAAACAAGTCTGATCAGCGATGGTTAGCATACCAATGTAAAGAGAATGAGCGAGTCCCTCTATGACTTAAGTGTTGTCCATTTGACTGATAAAAAACCTTTGAGACTCACAAGAAGTTGAACTTCATGAGAACTGCTCTTCAGCAAAAATTGCTCAGACAATCCTGTTCATACATGGTTTATCGAAGGGTCTGTATGAGGTAGTTGAATATGAGGTTGTTTTTTTTTAAATCACATTTTGGTTAAGCATTAGTGACTACGTTCTTGAAGACAGTATTATCAAGATTTTGACCTAATATTTTTAGAGATAATGGACTGATATCTTACATGATAGACTCATCAACTAGACAGACTCCATGTTCTCTGAATGGGATCAACATGGCATAATGACTATTTTAACGAAGCACACATTGTTGTCTGATGATGGATGATGCACAGCATGCACGGTATCACAAATAAATAACATATTAGGCTGTCTATTTTACTGATAAGAATGGTTATGGGCTCTTGACTGAAGAAAAAACAACTGACGTTTTAAATTTAAAAATCAATATCCAGTGACTTACTGCTTAACCAGTCCAGTCATAGGTCTGTAGGCTCAGAAGTGTCCTTTTGCGAGCCCTTAAAGTTTCTTTTATTCACCTGCATTATTTTCTTAGACAAAGGTATTTTGGTTGGACAGCAAGACTAATCCATGGAGAATATTTTGGCTGGATAGCCAAGTGGTTAGTTCTGTATGTGACAAAAGCCTAGCAACATACTTCTCACTCATAAATTTCTTATGTGAAATTGAGTCTTTCTTCAGATTTTGAGTCAGTGTGATAATCTGCTGAGTTAGGCAGCAAATTGCCAGTGTGAGTGAATTTTATTACATAAACTAGAGGGCTGATGAAGAAATAATTCTGAAAACTGTTTGTCTCTATTAAAATGCAATGTAGTTGAAATACTCTGTTTGGTATACTGGCAATCCAGCCAGTATATTCATAAAAAGCCTCACACACACCAACAAACGCTCAGAAGTGTGAAAAAGGATCTGTGCTCTCATAGAAGGCAAGGCCCATGCAGAAGTTGACACATCTATCATTCTTACACTTAAATTTGTAAGCGATTTCTTGTCTTTGCTTCTATTTTTTTTCCTTAATAAAATACATATCTAACATGTTCAGCTTTTCTGCCCAAATAAATGAAGGAAACTGTTAAAATAAACCTGCACCTTTCAAACCAAGATTTAGCATGAGACTTGCAGGTAGACAAGCTAGTTACATAAAATGTCTACGGACAAATGCTGACCAACATCTGATAAAATATTCCATCTCCTTGACACAGCTGATAAATCATGATCTGCAGCCTACCCTGTTTAAATTTCACAAATACTTGCTTAGTTCCAATGTGTGTTAAGTGTTTCATAAAAACTTAATAAGCAAACACTTCAAACCACAAACATTTCCTTTTCGTTTAAATCATCCCAGTTTGCTGTTACCTGCATCCGTTCTGGCATAGCATCTCCTCCACTGACAGAACAAGAAAGAGACTCCTCATCTTCTGTGCTATGGTCCTTTCCTTTCATATCTGAAATTCATATGTTATTTATTGAGTATACAGCAATGCTTTCATTTCATAAATACAGCCAAAGACTAAGGACACCAAACAAAAGGTACGCAATAATGCCTAGAGAATTCACTGCTTGCCCAGTGCCAAATTTAAACTAAATTTTAATGATTCATAACAGGATACACATACCAACTGCTTAACTGATACAGAGACATTAGCTGATTGTCAGATTATCTAAATGACTGACTGGTTTAAATGTCATTTTGAAAGAAGCACAGCTTCATTGCATATTACATTACAATTTAATCCATTTAAATTACTATCCAGTGGACTCAAGTGGGAATCAACATTGTCACTGCATAATGTTAACTATGTTCTTTAACATCACAGTTCAAAGATGGGACTGAGACTGGCACAACTGATCACCAACTTCAAAACTGAGTAGATGATGACAATAGCTTGTGAAATAATCAGTTTCAAACTTCAATCCAAAAAGTTTTCAAATTTTCCCAACTTTCGTGCACAGTTCTTAAATAAGTAATACATTTCTGCACAGATTACAGATTTATAAACTCTTTTACAAAGATCTGATTGCAATTTCATGAACTGTGATGAAAACAGTGCTTTTAATGGTAATTTCATATGAGGATATAAAATGTCCAAAAGTCCTGTTCTCTTCCTTTGCTATTGCTTGCTCTAGAACAGAATAAACATTGAAAAAAAGAAGAAACTTTCGGAGACATTCCTGTGTCTATGGGATAAATTATCCTTCCAGTGTAGATTACATAACTGCAAGAACACCTTAATCCGTTCAAGTCCTCATCCTAATTCCTACATGCCTTCCTCTTATTTTAACCCTCTGTGGAACTACTGCCCTCAACCAAACTTTCATCTTACCCTGAACTTCCTTCTAACCTTCAACTTACCTTCATTTTGACTCTCACTCCTACTCTGACCATAACAAACTCAGGCTTATCTGAAGTATAGCCTTTTCATTCACTCTAAAATTTATCTTGAGCCACCACTTACTCAATTCCTCACCCTGTTTCATCCCTCACTCATCTTTATCAGTTGCTCACTCCAATCCTAAACTCGCCCTGATCTTTTTCTAACCCTGTTCTTTATTTTGACTTTCATCTATGCACCTTGTAGCTTCTAATTTTGTTCATGGAACAATTACATAATCAAAGTGTTAGCTGCAAACACTTTTCCTAAACCTAACTTATTTGAATTCTAATCCAGAAGAGTAGTATACTCTAGTTCTAATCCCAAAGGGGTAAACTCATAAACAATAACCCTATTTTAACCCTATTCCTCCTCCAAAACCATACCCCTATTACTATCACTCCTCTTTCTAAAATCTCACTCTCATTCCTTACCCTCATCATCATCAAAAACCGAATCACACTCACTGTAGCTGGCATTCTGGAAATTACTCATTATTCCTTCAGCCACCAACAAGATTGCAACATACATGTACATCAAAGGTCTACTGGTTCACCTGCCCCAGTGACATTGATGAACTGGCAAAAAAAGGTGTATACCATGTACTGTCTGTAAAGATATATTATGTGGGGTGGGTACATGTTTTTGATGTCCTGGTAATCACAAAATCAAAATTACACTTGTCGTCTGTAAGCAATCAGTGAGATTCATTATGATGGGTATTATACATGAGGAGAACACGTAACTGGCTACGGATCAGATCTTCAGTTACCAACACTATAATGTGACTGCTACTGACCATTTATGATGATTATTATCATGCAAGAGCCAGTCTACAAATTTTCAAGCATTATATTAACACTAAATGTATAGGAAACATGAAAAAAAAAATTCCAAAAGTAAAAAGGTAGCAAAAAACGATCACATCATTATGATGACGACTGATGCCATGCAAAAACAATAACAACAACAAAATAAAATCTGGGCTTGAGTGAGGAAGTTTATGTCGCTTATGTAGTTGGTAACTTGAAAACTAATAAGTCCCAAAGGGAATTACAACTACAAATCTGAAGTTTCAAAACTTAAAGGCAACAAGACAACTTTATGACATGATAATAACTAAAGAACAGCAATCATAACCCAACAAATCAAAACAAGCACAAACAACTGATCACATCAGTCGAGAGAGTGGAGGAACAATTTAGAGAGCTTTGGGAGGGCGGAAGGGACAACAATACTATGGGTCTCCATACGGCACAAAATCGGACAAGTAGGAGAAGATGTCCGAATGGGCAAAGAGTCATAACATCAAAGGGCAGCGGATGAAATCTTGCCAGATTAGGCCAACTTTGTCGATACACAGCAAAATGCTGATTGGTTTGCAGTCTGCTAAACCTGACATGCTGGACTCTAGAGATATACCAGTATGCAGATTTATAAACTATCCACAGCATGCGATATGCCAGTAACACTAGTGTGATATATGGCTTATTCATCCACATGTTAAAAAATCTTAGCACACAATGAAAGACACTTTCCTGGATTTACTGAATGACAAAATAAAATGTGATTTTGGCTGACACACTGCTATGTAAGTTACCAACAAACTGTGCACCAAACTATTACATACTGCATTTCTCTCTATTATAGATAATGATCTTAGAAAAAACTTTATGTTAATAAACAGTTGTTCTTTCACCACCAATTTTCATACAAGAACTAGGTGACAAAGTGAACCCTCCATTTTCACCATAAAATGGAGAGTTTATCAGAGAACCACATGGAATTTTCACATCCCACAGCTAGGCCACTGATCCCAATACCCTGCAATTTTCATTGAATACCATCCACTATCCAAAACATGGTATCTGAAGCTAAATGAGTGATGCTACATCAACTTTGACATCTAAGTTTCAAAGACTGAATTTCATACTGTATTTGTGTTCTCATTTTATGGCTGAAAAGCTAGACGCTGGCTATCATTATAAAACATTCCTAATGGCTTGTGGTGACTTTTTTCCTGAAGCATTTCAATTTTTATATTTTTAATTAATTCTAAACCACCCTGGAGTCTAGTTAAGGCAAGAGATGACCACTGAGAATATAAAAATGTCCAAGATCATGTTGATGGAGGCCTGATATGCTCATTCAGGAAGGAGAGTTCAAATGAAAATTTCAGTAAATCTTTTCACAAAATGTCTTTTAAAATTCATTTTGTCCGCAAGGTTCTATGAAGTGGAAATAAAAAGAAAAAGCATCCCTCCTTTTCTCCCTTCTCATATATACACAGTTGCACCATTGCACATCACGTCTGTAACAACACACAACATATCTGTTTCTGTAAAGAATCTGGAGTGATCGGAAACAAATTTTTTATGTTAATCTGCTTTTCTTCAGTTACAGTGTCCTTTCAATCTACTAATAATTTCATTTAAAGTTACCTGTAAATTGTAATCCATCCTTGCAGTACTGCATTATGTGTGCATTCATTGCGTCAGAGTTTGACAGGTCATTACTAATTTCAGAGAAACTGTGTCTGCCTGCTGCAATGTGGATTCTACATGATGGTCTGACTGTATGCTGTCTTAACCTTTAGTCCTTGTGGTTTCATTGAAATATGTAAATATAGGGAGTTTCACAAAAGCATTGCTTACCCAGCCTGTTCTGTTTACCAGTGTGCAGTTCTCTCTGGTGCTGAAGTTTTAGCTGGCAGATCTCAGTCTCATACTGCTTGTCCAAGGCTTGCCTCTGCTCAGCAAGAGATTGTTCCAATTTATGTTCCTGGTGAGATACACAGTGAAATCTCCTTTATGTTCCTGGTAAGATGCGCAGTGAAATCTTAAAATTCTCATATAATAAGTATACCTTGCAATTAAAATGAAAGATAATGCATAGTTTCATCATCATTATATCCTTTCCTTACTCAGGTGGATTTCATATATAATATATCTCAGTAATTAGTATCCTTTTCTCAATGCACCACAATCATACTTGTCATCATTATCTTCAGCTTTGGCTTATTTCATAGTTAAGAAATCATTATAGCAGTGATGACCTGATTCAGGACAGATGTATAAATAAGGAACAAGGGTTGATTACTCAGCTACCTTCAAAATGTCTGCCTATCTCTTTCAATGAATAATACAATATCCTTGAAGAAAACGATACCTTTATTTACAACATTGGCACAAGAGAGTAAAGTAAGGCTTATGAAACAATAGTAATGCTTTATATTTCTGTTTTCCACCTCCCTCTCACACCTCACATACTCACGCCCTCTACATCGAACTTCTAGAAAGTCTTGATAATTGACTTTAACCGTCTTGACAATTCTAGAGACTTTGTAACAGGCTGAGATCAGATATTTTCATCAACCAAAATATGAAGAGAAATGAAGAGAAAGACAAAGTAGCCCAGCGATAGCATGAACTAGAACTGGAGAGAATCTGCTATGTGAATGGAAACAGCGAGACACCGCAGGCGACCACCACGACCGTCAGCTCTAAGTGGCCAAAACTACCTGCATTTCAGGACAGGAAGAATGACTTAAGACAGCTGATTACTGCACTTTGAAAGATTCGCGTAGATAGCTGGTTAGCCCAAGACCACCTGGACTACTTTTTTGTCTGCCCTGCTAATTGGGAGAGCCTTAGATTGTTTCTGCAGACTGTAGATTGATTAGGCCAAGGACTATGACAAAGTCAAGGATACCCTGCAGAAGAAGTACAATATGACTAAGATGGCTACCGGCTCATGTTCAGACAGTGCAAACCTAAAGATGGACAGAACATAAGCATGTTCCTAATTAGAATCAAGATGCACCGAAAGTGCTGGGTGAAGCTTCCTAAGACTGAGGAAAGCTGTGAAGCTGTCTAAGACTGAGGAAAGCTATGAAGGTGTCAGGGATCTGTTTATCAAGGTGCAGTTCATGGATGCCTGTCCGTTGGATTTTGCCACTCATGTGAGGGAAAAAAGCCAAAGAGGCAAGAGGAAGTATCCAGCATGGCAGAAGCTTTCCTAGTGGCGAGGAACCGGCAACTCAGTGGCAGCCTAGCCAGCCGTTGTGACAAAAACCCATTAGCATCAGCGGAAACAGTAACCATCGATTTGCCATAAATGCCAGGAGACAGGACATAAGGTGACAGAGTGCAGCAAAGCCAGCGTCAAGGGCGATGTCAAATGCTATGCTTGTGGAAAGCCAGGCTTCACTAAGAGGATGTGCCCGGCCCAGCAAAACAGGGGACAGGGCAAGCCTAAATGGCGTCCATCATCATGGGCGAACACTATGAATTTGTCCAGATGCCCTTCGTTATGATGAATTCAGAGGCCACATTGAACAGTGAAACCAATGATCCAGGGAATGGACAATAAGACAGCATATGTGGACGATCCGCTGATCCACACCGAAAGTTTCGACAAGCATATGAAGACCCTCAGAGAACTGTTGTGGCAGATGGACCAGGCTAGACTTACAGCGAGACCATCCAAGCGCCTTAATGGGACATTTGAAGTGGACTTCGTGGGATATTCCGTGGGCAGAGTGACAGCTGGTCTGCTGGAAGATAATATATGCAAGTAACAGATGCACCCAGACCTAACACCAAAAAAGAGGTAAAAGCGTTTTAGGGGTTAGTTGGTTACTATCAAGGGTTCGTTACAAACTTTGTGGCCATAGCGGTGCCACTCTCTGATCTACTTAGGAAAGGTCAACCTAATGTGGTCCAGTGGGGAAATGCATAGGAAAATGCATATGCAGCCTTGAAAAATGCGACTGTTTCAAAACCTGTGTTACACTTGCCTGATTTTTCAAAGGAATTTGTCTTAGCCTCTGATGCATCAGATTGTGATCTGGGTGCTGCTCTTATGCAGTAGTAGGTGGGAAAGCTGTACACTGCTGCATACGCTAGTCATAAGTTGTCACTTCGAGAGACAAAGTATACAGTCTCAGAGCGCGAGTGTTTAGCTATCATTTGGGCAGTAAAAATGTTTGCTTTGTACTTGTACGGAAAGAAGTTTGTACTCCAAACTGACCATCATTCATGGTCATTATGCCAAATGGCCAAATTTGATAGTCTGAAGTTGTTGAAATGGAGCTTGTTTCTCCAGTCATACTGATTCAGGATTCCACATGTGAAAGGAAAGGAAAATGTCAGAGCTGACTTCCTGAGTCGTGCAGGAAAGTTTATTTTGTGAAGATCTGAATGTTTAATAGGACAGTATCCAGGTCAGCTATGCCAAAGTTGTCTATTTCTTTTCCACTGTAGTTGACTGTACTGTTCACTTGTATTACTACGGTCATATACCAGCTGTAGTTATTGTTCAACTTCTGGTTACACCTCGATGCTGTTGTTTGCTAATCTTAGTACAAATGTTATGAATGGATCCAACCAAACCTCAGTTAAACCCTGTAATTATCATTTTTGGATATGTTAATATCCTCAAGAAAATTCTTTTGCAGTCCAAGGTTGGATAGTACTGACAATGTATTGTGTTTCCCTAGACTTTATTTTGGTGAGGTTAGACCCTACGCAATGGTCATTCTTTGGGCACACTATCACTGTAAAGATGTTATGTAGGCTATTTAACAATTCACAAACAAAATACTATTATTTTTCATAGTTATGCACTGTAGTCCGGCCGCTTATGACATGTTTGCGTGCAAATCGTGCACTTTGTGATACCAAATTGAGCTTCACATGGTAAAATCTACATCTTTTTCTGATTCTAAAACGAGGTGGGTGTCATGGTATCACCACTGGAACCACCTAAAAATGGGTCTTGAAGATGCGAAAAAACGCAGACGTTTCCTGTGTTTACCCTAATTACTGTTAAGAGAGAAACAAATACTTTTCCATGCAAAAGGTCTGTTGGAATCATCCGGAAACAATGACCAAATATTTGTTTTCACATTTGGTAGTGTTCTCCATAATGTAAACATGCATATCTTTTTAAAACGAATTTTAATTTTTGGAACACGCATTAGGCCGGAACTTTTTGTAGGCTGGCGTGTTGATGAAATTTTAGTTCAGCGATTTAGAACATAACTGATCGCTAAAAGTCGATTTCAGAATACTCCAAAACTTTTTGTCTAAGTTTATAAAACGGTATTTCATGACTTTAGATCAACATTAACTGCTTCCAATTGTAATCAAAAGAATACCCACCTTAAAAGATACCACGGGCGTTTCCATCTTAACGACACCGCAGGGCGGGCGAGAGCAATTCTGTTCTCAATAACGAATACGAGTGCGGTAACAACCCAGCAGGTTAGGAACCAAAATTAAGTTTTGTATTCTTATTCGTATAATAAATATCATGTATCCCCATTGTTTGAACACAGCCGTTGGTGATTAAACTGCCAAATCACAAATTCATGCACTTTCCATATATAACAGTCTAGATCTAATGATTAGATGTAGAAATCAGTCCTTTCATTAAAGAGCGATGCCACATTTGCCGTTCGAAAAAATCGACTGTGATTCAGTCCCTCGCCAAACATTCAAAAGACAGAAATAAAACATAATAACATGTTCTTTGTGAATTTTTTTACTGCATTCTGTGACTTCTTCACCGCGTTCTCAGTGCTACTGATGTCAGCTTGTAATTTTTTTCTTCACTAAACCGATATACTGGGGAAAAAAAAAAGAATGGTTGGCTGAAAGAAAATAAGAAGTTAAAAGAAAAAACAAAAGCAAGATGCAAATTGGGTGGAAGTAATTGCAATCTGTTAATCACAAATCAGAAATATCCATGTGTCCTCAGAATATGGCCTAACAAAAAAAAAGAAAAAGAATACAGTCTAAGAAAGCTGGTTGTAGACATCTCATAGTATAGAGCAGCAGGTTTTCTTCCATTTCCCAAATATGTAAAATGTCTTCTAAGGTCTCACCGCTAGAAAAATCTGTTATCAGATCCAGAGAACAAAGTTTCATATCTCATAATCACGCCCAAAAATATTTTCATCATCGAAGCTCAACAAAGAAGAAAGACAAAAGGAAGGAAGGTTTTCAGGATCTAAAGAAGCAGGATCAGAACACAGAGTCAGAGCCAACAAAAAGGGCAGCCGCCAACCACATAGTCGGTCCATTGGAAAAACAAGAACCAGACGTACTTAGACTCACGCTCTACCTGTCAGCCTACAGCTTTTTAAAGCAATGTTTGCGGTTTGTGGAAATACAAGCGTAGAGGGGAGAAAGGGGGTGAGGAATACCTGGGCAGAAGCAATTGCACTACTATAATTCGTAGTTCTGCATATTGCCATATCTTTCAATGAATTAAGAGGTATGGCAATGTTTGCAGCAGATGATGTGTTTGCTACCGCTGCCAGGTACCACAGGACTTGTTACACTTGTAAAGCTGCAGAAGATAATATGAGAAGACTTTTGACACTGCTGTGAGACATACTGAGTATACACTTATTCACAACCCTGTCAGAATCACCCATTTTCAAATCGGATTTCAGGTCTGTCGGCACACAGAAGTCAAAACTATCGTTGTTACAATGTCCAAAATATATGGAAATTATCCACAAAAGAGGGTAAAGGGTGCAACCCCTGAGAAAATCGTTCTCAAAACTGCACAGCTCTTGTGACAAGAGGTAAACTAAATGCCGCTTAGCCGTAAACAGTTTGGGGAAAAAAATGGATTTATGCACAGTCTTTAGTCAGCTAATCATTCCCTCTCTTCTGTCCATACCCATAAACTTTATTTTGTTCATGATCGCTTTCACAGACCAGTGTCTGCACCAGTCTCAGATTATGGACAAGCGTGTCCTTTTCCAACATTCACAGATCTGCTTGTACTCTGTAGAGACAACTAAACATTAGATGCGGGTGCCAGCGTGTATCTACGAAGCGACCTTGGAGGGGAAAAAACTGTCTACCCCTGTGTACTTCGGATTAATGGTATTTTTAGAGACCTCACTTAAAGAAGAGAATGTCATTTGGACCTTCTCCATGAACAGATTTGGGATATCAAATGACATTAACAAAATCTGTTTTAACTTCTTTCAAGAGATGAATATGGTGTGCCCTCCTGAAGTGCACATTATGGTGTCGTTGATAATAAAGACCATAATCCTGAGTCGCCGAAAAGATTTCTCATTCAGCAGATGGAATTTCGGACGACTGTGCAACTTTGGAGAAGCAGACCGACATTCAAAACTCAGACACGACTTCTGATTCTTACAGGTTTGCTTTTTTCTGTCATTACATTCAGTGAATAATAACAGAAGAAATGGAAGTAAACCTGTCTCGAAAATTCAGTAGGGCGTTAGGCCATGGGTGATCACTGCTCACAACACAACTAGATCTTATCACTAGGGCTAAATTCATGTCGGTTTGCCTCATGAGTTTGCTCAAACATTAAGAATCTTGTAAGTGCAAGCATTCTGCTGCAGTGTTGTACGCAATGGAAACTCAGTGCCACTGGGGTAGAATCCCGTCATAACACTGATCAGCCTGTTTACGCAATGACAGATATGCTTATAAAGATGGCAGAATGATTGGCATCTGGTTTAGCCCGTTTTTGAACTGAGCGATTTTAGTTTTGCTGAACTGATGAGTGAGTAGAAAATGCGTGAGTTGAAAATCTCAATAAACCCCTTTGTGACGCACCTGGTCGACGCAGATATAAAGTGTTGCATATCAATGGAAAGGGCTTGTTTTACCTTGTTTGAAAAACAGTACCATTATGTTAAGCGATATTCATTTTGCTGAGTTAGAGAGGCGGTTGTACTTTGGGGTAACTGAAATTTTCAGTCTGTCATTGTGCCTCGTCTAGCCATCAGAGATATCAAGTGTTGCACTTCAATGGGAAGGTCTTGTTGGGCTCTGTTTAAAAATATGTATCGTTACATTAAACGGTATTGATTTTGCAGAATACCAAGGGGTTGAAAACTCGTATTTTACTTAAACAAAGAAGGATCATTACGGACCCCTACCAGCCACAGGAGGGTTCTGCCAAGGTGGGCCCACCTCATTTTCGTTATCACTTGGCATAACGAACCTGTTGTAAAAGCGGTATGTTGGTATCAAAAAGTGCACAATCGATGTAACATCCTCCCCCACTACTGTAAAATGCGGTATGGTCACATGAGGTGTAGTTCGTTATTGCTGTTTTCCTGCTGTGGCATTGTGACAATGTTACTTCTGAAGACAGGTTGTATGGTTTGTAAAAATGTCATCATGTGATTGTAGGAGCTGGAAGACTGATGATTATTTTGTTTTTTTCATGCAAATGCTTTCATGATGTATGAACTGGATGTTCAACTTATAGTGGGGGAGAGTCGTGTAACGTTTGCATCTATTGGTCTTTCCACCCTGCGCCCCCCTCCATGCCTCACTTGTGCTCACTAATGTTTACCCTGTGCTCACTGCGACAGCGGTGACCCAGATTTTGGGTGAATGTCTTTTTTTTCCCCCCTCTCTGTACTTTGGTAAGTAGAGAGGCTTGTTTATTAAACCTGACCTTGATTTTACCTTAACAGTAATGACTGGAGTATTCTAGATAGTATATTTATATCTCAGTCACTGAAAATATCTGACCTCGGCCTGTTAAGAACTTTCTGGAAATGCCAAGACAGTTGAAGTTTGTTATTGAAACTTTCCAGAAATTCAATGAAGAAATGCATTTAAGGGAGTAAGCATGTGAGGTCAGGACTGGGTGGTGTGTGCAAAGCGAAAGTTTCAAGTGTCATTATCAAAGGACATTGGGTTATTCATTGACAGTGACAGGCAGGCGTTTTGAGAGTTAGCTGAGTGATCAACCCTAGCTCCCTACACATCTGTGCTGAGTCAATTTATCGCTGCTTCAAGGCATAAACATATGAAATTGGAAGTATCAAACTTAAACATGGAATACTTCCAAATGGTTGATTTTGGTGGAAGTTTGGTCTCTTTGTGTTCATTTACGAATACAACTTTTATTTACCCAAGAGGGAACTTGATTTACACTGTTATAGAATGTTATACATCTCATTCACAATACAAATACAGAACAATGCACATCATACATGTAAATACATAAATATTACAAATAAACTACATAACACAGTCACTGCTGGTCGCCAGCAGTGCAGCATCTTAGTCCTCCCTGCTCTAAAGCCAGGTACTCATTTACACTTGAGTTGAATGGGGAAATGAAAGTGAAGTGTCTTTCCCAACGACACTCCAGCATAAACCGCTCAGTCGGTTTAACTACACAAACATTGGACTTGATAGTCTTCAGTTTCTGAGTATGACTCACAAACCACACGGCCAAATTTACAATTTGCCTCAAAAGTTTCTCATGTAGTAATTTCTCTCAGGTCAAAATTAAATTCTCCTGACTATTAATCATGAGGCATTGTTAAATGCTGAGTAAGTCATGCAGCACTAGCATTGTTGTCTTTAAATGCCATTGTTCAATTTGCCATCTCTCTTTCTACCATCTGTGGGAGTTCTCAAGAAATTATATGAAACAGTATTCCAGCATGTCAGTTGTGTTATCAGCTAGCCATCAGAAGACATAAACATAGCATCAACCAATCACCACATTAAAAAGCTCAAAAACCTCACAATCTCGAAAAAAAAACACAAAATAAACTCAGCACTGTGTGAACATCTCTGACAACCTAAAGCTAACAAAACCTTTCATACCTGAAGTTGTCTGAGCTGTCTGAGGTCATAATCATGTTGTGATTTCAGCTCTATAATCTTAGCTTCCATTTCCTGGTCATGTTTAGCCAAGATGTCTGACAGTTCTTCATCTTGTTCTCTCAGCATCTGCCTTGCATCTCCAAGTTCTTTCTCCAGGTCTGCCCTGATGTTACTGCTGACATCACTCGCATCAGCTTTACCAGCATCTGGCATATGCTGCATCTCCTCAAGAGCTGTAAAGATCAAATATAACAAATATGCTGGATTCAAACTTGCCAAGCCAATTCATGCTTAGTCAACCAGGTCAACAGATTCTATATTTTGTCCACAGGAGTGGACCTAGCAACTGATGTCAGGGAAAATTGTTAGGAAAATTCTACTCTATAAAAATTTATCATTTCAACTGAAAATGCACAATGAAGCACCATATGACTATAACTCAAACAAACAACAAACAACTTTCATTTATCCACCAGAGATCAAATACATGTTACTGAAACTAATCTTGAACACCCTAATGAAGAAAAAGACAGGATGAATACCAAGAAAAACTTCAGAAGATTGACTGAAGGTCAATCCAACTGAGATGCAGGCGTGCACAGGTAATCTGATAACTGAACACAATTCTTACGACAAAATGTGGAGCAATAAGTTAGCTCAGGGCAGGTTTAAATTGATCACGTCCTTTGTGTAATTCAAGGCACTATATTTTGATTGTAGATGGCAATGAGGATGACAGAAAACAAATGATCCATCAAAAACAATAAGTTTCTCATTGTGAAAATTCTAGATGGTTTCCAAGAGTAAAAAATTCAGTGAATTGCCACAAGAGACAGAATTTGGATGAACGAATGATTGCGGGGGCTTCATTGTACAGGTTTCTAACATCTATTACTAAGCCAAATCACAGATTGTGTACAATGCACTTAATCTGTTAATGTATAAAATTCCCCCTTTACTAGGGGGGAATGTCTGAGTTTAGATAAAGCATCCAATTTAAAGGTTCAGGTATAAACTGAAATGTGCTTGGCACATGTTAGCATGCTGTCAAATCTGCCTATCGAAAAACTGGGGTTCAAGTGAGAAAGAGAGGTGACACCATCTTTGAAAGCGATTTGTGAAAAAATTTGAGCGCTGATTCCCCCCATTTTCTTCCCGTTAAAAGGTAGGGCAATGGAAGTACTTTGACATTTATGAGAAAAGAAATCCAAAATCACAGTAGAATTTGAAGAATGACACATTTCATTAAATAGGGTCAGAGATGAAAAAAGAGTAAGTGCCAGTAATCTTAACTAGTAGCTGGTACCTGGCCTGTATCCATTTGGATACACAAGATGTTTAATTTATGGCAATAGGCGTACTTCAGAAATCGATCAAGGGAGATAAGATGCTAGGAAATTTGACTCGTCTAGAGTTATGCTCCCTGAGCTATCCACAATCTAGCATTGCAGACCTTATTCCGTAAGAGATTTGTGATAAAGTTGGCCGAGCCTGCTATTCTGGGATGTCTTTCCGCCACTGCTTTTAAAAACAATGTATACGTGCATCTGTTTTCATTGCACTGAGAGAAAATAGTTTGGTTTTGACGTGAAATGCATATGTAAAAGCCCAGTACAGCACAGGCCCAGCTGACCAAATGACCAAAATTCCTGTTTCGAAACTTGAATACATTCTCATTTCCATCGTAATCATCCTTGAGTTTTGGGATTTGTTTGTTTTCTGCTGAATGTTGTGGTTGTGTGTCTCAGAACAGGTATGTATGATTAGACTGCATCAATCTGAATAATTTTATATTTCTGGTCTTTCACTGATAACGTCGAACAGGTCTGAGGTTTGATGCTTAAAATGGCAGTCTAAAAAGAGTTATTCTGCACACTTGATGGGCAACGATGATAGTACTAGGCTAGACTCGGTATTTAGCCCAGTCAGAAACCACTTTCATTTTAAGTATGGTGAAAATTGCATGTATACTTCATCAGTCCACTAATTCTTCAGATTCTACAATTTCTGAAATATTGTAGGACTTCATAATGAAAGATTTCAGGTAGATCTAGACCTGGACACTTTGTCACAAAGGAATCTGCATTTCAAAAGTGTGATATCATTTTATCGATGTGACAGAATGTTGAAATTTCCAACTTTCACAGATTTTGTAAAGTATGACATGATTTAAATCTTTTTTTTATAGAATTAGGCATTTCAAGAGTTTCAATAAGTTTTAATCTGTGATTAAACATTTTACCGGTGTGTCAGAATGTTGTCATTTGCAACATTCTTGACTTTTGTGAAGTAGGGTGTGCCATGATTAAATTTTTTTTCCTAGGATTAGGCATTTCAAGAGTTTACAATAACTCTTAATCTGTGATTAAACATTTTATCGGTGTGTTATATTGTTGCCATTTCCAACTTGCACAGATTTCATAAAGGACAGTGTGTCATAACTTAATTTTTTTTTTTTTAAGGACTAGGTATTTCAAGAGTTTACGACAACTATGATTAAACATTTTATCGGTGTGTCAGAATATTGCTATTTACAAGTTTCAGTGATTTTGAAAAGTATGGTGTGTAACGATTTAATTTTTTTTTCTAGGATTAGGCATTTCAAGAGTTTACGATAACTCTTAATCTTTAATTAAACATTTTATCGGTGTGTTATATTATTGCCATCTCCAACTTCACAGATTTCGTAAAGGATGGTGTGTCATGATTTAATTTTTTTTTTTAAGGACTAGCCATTTCATGAGTTTATGATAACTATGATTCAACATTTCATTGGTGTGTGAGAATGTTGTCATTTCCAATTTTCACGGCTTTTGTGAAGTACGGTGTGTCATGATGAACATATTTTTCTTAGGATTAGGCATTTCAAGAGTTTGTGATAACTCTTAATCCGTGATTAAACATTTTATCGGTGTGTTATATTGTTGCCATTTCCAACTTTAACAGATTTCGAAAAGGACGGTGTATCATGATTTAATTTTTTTTTTTTTTAAGGACTAGGCATTTCAAGAGTTTACGATAACTATGATTAAACATTTTATCTGTGTGTCAGAATATTGCCATTTACAAGTTTCAGTGATTTGAAAAGTATGGTGTGTAACGATTTAATTTTTTTTCTAGCATTAGGCATTTCAAGAGTTTACAATAACTCTTAATCTATGATTAAACATTTTATCGGTGTGTCAGAATATTGCCATTTACAAGTTTCAGTGATTTTGTAAAGTACAGTGTGTAACGATTTACTTTTTTTTTTCTAGGATTAAGCATTTCAAGAGTTTATGATGACTCTTAATCTGTGATTATATATTTTATGAAGTGTCAGAATGTTTACTGGGTGTTCCTCCCAACAGGCATGCCATAGCCGTTATTTATTATTTAAGTCACTTTGAATAAGAGAAAAAAAATGTCTTTGTGGAAAGGGTTATAAGGTTCTATATTTTCCATATTTCTTCTTGCTCTTGTGTCCACTGTGCCTCCACCCTTCCCCTTTCCTACACCAAAAAAAGAAAAGCCCATGCATTCAATGACCATTTGTGCTAGACTTAGTCTAGTGTCACCTGCCGTAGGCAGAATACACCCTTTTTGGCCCTCGATACAATTTTACTTTTTAAATTTCTCACATATATTAAATATCTTTACAAATCTCTGCACAAGATGTTGGGCCTAATTTTGATGTATAATGTGATTAAGTTTATGCGTCGAGGTGTACAGTGTTTTACGTATTGGAATGTACTGTTACTGATATTAAACCAAGGTGAAACGATTGAGCTTGCAATTGATGCTAAAATTTATGCGAATAGGCCGAGTGGTCAATAAGTTAATGGCGTGTAAATTCGTGTAAACAGGTAGGTATGTCACGTTCACCAGTTTATCTACGCGCTGGGTACCCATTCTACAACACGCTTTCCTGGCATTGTAAACAACTTAGGGTGCATAACTCTTTTTTTCAAAAGTTACTTCCTGCAATCTTATTTCCAGATAACGTCTATTGAGAGGGGATATCTACAGTATAGGAACTGTATTTTTAAACCCTCTCCTCCTCCCTCCCCCGTGGTATTCAGATGTTTGTACATGCATATATTTTTATTTGCTTTCTTTCTTTCCCTTGTCTCTCTTATTCTCCCCTTCCCCCCACCCCTACTATCCCACCCCCATCCACTCATGCTCAGAGTAGCTAAGAAATGCACCAAATATCACATTCTGGTTCCAGACTGTAGTTAACACAAGTGAAAATTTTTTTAATTCAACAGATTTTATTCCTTCCTTCCTTCCTCCATCCCCCATCCCCCAGNCCCATCCCCCAGCCCCAACCCAACACCCCCCCTCTCCCCCCGGCAAAAATTATCACCTCACGCATTCTCATTCCACCCCATATGCTCACATAGTGTTGCCAAAGATGGCTGCATTATATTCAAATTCTTTTGGGTAAATGCCCCAAATTTTAAATTCTACAGGGCGTCTTCTCCAATCAATAACAGAATGGCCCTTGGCAAAATGCCAATATCATTATCACAAGACTTTAAATGTGGGGTTACAAGTGAATTTGACCATGAGGAGTTGGAAAGATGATAAAATAAAACCCACGTCCTGGCTATATAAAACTATGACCAGCAAGGAGGAGGTCAATTCCCCCTTCCTTTCCAACCAATACCTGGTCACTTCCCTCTGACTACTCCCTACTATACTCGGTCCAACAATATACTGTTTTTGTTTTATTTTAATATTACCTGTTTGTTTTGATCAATCTTAATCAAATTGTGCATGGCCTCCTCTGTTAATTTACCATAACTAATAACTATTTTTTGACGTAAATGGAGTTTGAAATAAAAAAACGTCTTCATTAAATTATGTAAAAAAAACCTGAAATCAAAGAAATGGTTAACATTAGCTTATTTACAGCTTCAAGGAGTGTGACGTGATACAAAACTTCCGTAGATGTAAACATGCTTGTTATGGATAAATGCAATGTATATTTTAGGGCTGAAATGTAGGCTCACTGGGGCTTTTTTTAAAGTAGCACAGTGTATGTCATCAAGAGAACTAGCAATTTTGAGGGGCATCAAACTTGATTCCCAGGAATGGTCTGAAACATATTTTTCAGCAATATATGCACCAATTTATGCAGAAATGAATGTACTTGACAGCTGACATTTCCATATTTCTCCAGGGAATTAACAAAAGCTTTCAGCTCCCCATCCGTCCATTTCAATAGAATATTCATCACATGCCATATCCCTCAGCGCATATACCTTCTCACTAGAATATCATCCTGTGTCATTAACAAAGCAAGAAAGAGACATTTCAACAGTAGAGAATTCATCGTCATTGACTCTTCAAATAATTAAATGCAGAGGAGGGATTAAGGTTTATGACACGTATAAATAGGTCAAATTACTGATTGTGTACAATCCAATTACTCTGCCAAAAGAATATACAAAATCCCCCTTTTTTTGGGCTGCCAGCCAATGTGTAGTAGTAAAATGTAAGAAGTCCTGTGATTTAGATAAGGCATCCAATTTAAAAGTTTCACGTACTACAATTTGAGACTTATAAATATAAAAATAAAATCTTAGGCCCACGTATGAGCGCATGGGGCGGGGGGAACTGAGTTTTACAGAAGAATTATAATGACTTGTGAAGAATTCTGCCAACTAACCTATTAAGCATGGAAATTGCTTTTGAAACTGTTTTCTCCCTAAATATACAGTGGACCATGCATACATCTTGGAACCTACCAAGAGTGTCCTTTTTGGCAGAAATACGTTTTAAGCATACACATACCCTTTTAAAGATAAATTGTGGAAATGACAGAAGATTGAACTTATGACACAAATGGGAACTACATCAACCACAGCAAGTGGCAGAAAAACCTAGAAAGTAAAAGTTGGTGCCCTTTTTCTCTTTGCTCCAGAAACCAAAAGCACACCCACTTCCTTCCCCCCCCCCCCCCCCCNCCCCCCCCCCAAAAAAAAAAAAAAACCAAAACAACAACACTTTTTCATCAACAAGATAACCCTCAATTCAAATTTTTGTTTTCCTTTTTCTTTTCCACCGTTTTTTCCTGTTTACTCTGTCTTCCCGCAGCATCCCCACCACTACTTAAATGGCAACAATAAGGAAACATCATCTAGGACAACAAAATATCTTGGAAGGACAGCATCTTTTGCAGCATGGACCTACTCATAAGACTGACCAGGTAAGATCACAATTTCACAATTCTGTGTTAAGGTTTTTGGCACCTATTAGAGGGCAAATCACTCATTGTGTACAGCCCAATTAATCCGCTAATATATAAAATCCCCCCATTTTGGGACCCTGCCAGCTAGTGTCAGGGTGTAGAAATATGTAAAATGACCTGTGATCTAAATAAAGCATCCAATTTTAAGTTTCAGGTACAATTTGAGCCTTCTAGATAAAAAAATAAAGTGTGTAGGCCTATGTATTTACAGGCAGTCAAAGCCAGCCAAATGAAAAATTGGGAACCAAATCAGAATTCAAGGAAACCTTTTGCAAATGAGATTTGTGAAAAATTTTGGGCGTTGACCCCCCTTTTTTCTTCCCGTTAAAAGATCGGGCAAAAGAAATACTTTAACCTCCATGGAAGAAATTTCGGAAATCACAGTGGTATATATATGTAGAATAACACAAAAGAAGGGCCAAAAGAAGAAAAAAACAATAGGTGCCTAAGACCGTAACATTATGTAGACACATTTTTAGCTTTTCAGATCAGTGATATCCCAACACCCTCACTAGAAAGCTTGGTGTGCCTTGTGAAGTGGCAGTAATGTACTGTTTACTCAGGTCACAGTGACCTTGGACAGCTGTGCATACTACTGTAAATCTACTGGTTGGCTGGTGCGGTAATAAAATTTCAATCATGTAGAAATTACCATCTTAAAGAGACTGACTGACTTAAAAGGTCATACTTATTAAGCATGTGTAAATATTAGCATGTACTTATGGCCAAAAATAATGACTACAAGCAAAAATGAGAAAAATTGGGATCAAAAATACTGTACTCAGTATCCATGTTTATGTACAAAGCATGATGTTACTGAGTGTGCTCCTCTGTCTTTAAAAAATGTGACTGCATGGCCTTAGGTTTTTCTACTTTGCAAAAAATCAGTAAGTGGTAGACAATCCTAAGGTCGATAACTTGACAAACATCTATGCTTAATGCTTTCAATCATTAGTTAAAAGATGTCTGTCAAACTACAATTCACAGATTCCTTGAAAACGAGTTATGGTATTTCCTGAAAGAAAATGTCATTGGACATATCAATTTCATCATCTCCAAAAGATATTGAGACTTCTACTCTGGATAAACAAGACACCTTGTAATTAGTTTGAAAGTAACTATGTAAAAGAACAATACTTGTCCATGCTTTCTATGGTGTGAAAAATGGAACAAAATAAGTGTTCCTGAGAACACGTCTAAAGACACCCCTTGGGCCTACAGCTAGCTTTCTCTTGAATGCTTATTTGTAAAGACATATTAAAGAGATAAAAGTAGCCATCTGCTTCACAGCATTAAAATTCCACATTAGTGCATAAATTATGTACCACACAAGTTCACTTTGCTCAACTGCTCCATGAAAATGCAGCCTGAATGTTCACATTTTTACAAAGTGCGGGCTGCCTTTACTAGCCTTCCATCTAGCACAGGACTGAGGCATGACATCAAAATACATGCATGATGTCAAGAAACAAGATTTTAGCTAGCACTCATTTGGTGAAGACAAAAAAGAAAGTAAAGAGAGAAAAAAGTTCCTTAAAAATATTAAACCCGAGGAAACTTTGTGCATGTGAATAGATCCACCTGTCTTCACCAAATGAGTGGAATAAGATCTTGCTCTTTGACGTCACAGCTCAGTTCTGTATGGAATGGAAGACCAATTAACAGTGACCCTTGGTGTGAGGAACTTCCAAAATTCAGGCTTTGTTTCCCTAGATGCCTTGGGACAAATGGAATACAAGTGCAGTTGAAAATTTATGAGAAAATAATATGGATTATCTAAGTTGTGAAGTAGACAACTACCAGTCCTCTTAAGTGATATTACCTGCATGAGCTTTCTTGAGCTGCATCTTGAGGTGAGAGATCGACTGCTTAGTTTCAGGAGAAAGTGATTCACCTTCTGAAATAGAGGTCCTGTTGTCTGATTTGAGATCCTTCAACATAATTACTTCATGACTTGAGCTCTGCACTGACTGCAGCTGGTTTTGGAGAGAAGATATGGTCCAGTCTCTTTCCTCCAGTTGAATCTTTTTAGTCTGCAGTTCAGACTGAAGATTCAAGATTGTAGTTTCTTTTTCCTGATGAAGACATGTCCAATCATTTGTTATATTTTGTCTGACCTCTGAAGACAATTATACATTTCAAGTAGAAGACAAGCCATCTTATGAACCCAGAAAACAAGTCAGCTTACCTTAATACCTGCAGACAGAAAGCTTGTTATTATAAAACTGCACATTAAAATAACTATAAAGTTTGAATGTTGCCATCACCACATCCAGTTGAATAAATAATGACTAAACCACATTAAAAACACAATCAACTCCAACTCACAATGCTTGAGACTTGATTTATAGGATTATAGTAGGGATATTATTTACACTTGATTATGAATAAGAATTTCGAGCAAAATGAGCCAGTGAGGAACTGCTTCAGTCACATATTATAGTGCAGGCATTAACAATATCCTACACCTGCAGATTAGCTGACAGAAATGCCACCTTAGAATGTAAGATATTACAAATGTGTTAAGTCCTGACTGGGTTATTTTACTTGCAATTGTTACTGATGGTTTACAATAATAAATACAAAAAAACCCGAAAATATGACATAAAGAAGTGAGTGAAAAAAGTACATTTTTTTCACAGCTTATTTCATCTTCATATCCTGATTTTCCAGCTCACCTTGATGATATTCCGCAAGGCATCTTCACCTTTGCCCATCTTTAGCCATCTTTCCAGGTCCTGCCTTACTCTGTCCAGCTCTTGATTCTTTTCTGACAGCTCCTTTTGCTGCTGTCGAGACAATCGTTCTACTTCTGTCATCCTGAACCTCAAGTAAACGCTATCCCTGTTAGTCATAGCCAGACCAGTGGGCTCAGACTCCCATCGAGACAACCCACTCTGCTCTTCATCTGATCTTCCCTGAAGAGGGAAAGATGCTGACAGGCTGATGGATCTTGGTGATCTCACTTCTGACTCCAAAGAATGTCTTTTCCTCATTTCTGCTATTTCTTTATCTAATTTGTTTACCAACTCCTGAGATTCAACTGCTCTGATAGCCTCTGTGTCTGCTCTCTCCTCTGCTTGTCTAAGCTGAGTCTCTAGCTCTTTTATCTTCATTTCACTGGAGTTCATCTGTGAATAAGCACTCTCTCCCGGCAAGTTCTGAATCTCAGCTTGAAGTTGCTGTATCTGTTCCTCACGCTCTGCAAGCTGCTGACTGGTCTGGGCCAACCTTTCTTCTGTCTGCTGTTGTTTGATGGCCATATCCAAAAGCTCATCTGATGCCTGATGCAGTTTCCTCTCTATTTCCTCTTCTTTTTGCCTTCCCTCTTTTTGTTCATTTTCTCTCTCTTGTAATGTTTTCAGCAGCCGAGCCTGGCTGCTCCGCTGCATCTCTTGTTCCATATGAATAATCTCCTCACCAATGCCCTGCTTTAGTTCATCGTACTTTCTCTGCAATTCCTTTACAACCTGCTCCTTATCCTGCAGTTTTTGCCTCAATTCTGCATTCATGTCATCTCTTTCCTCTAGTATTCTCTCTTTTTCAGCCTCCATATCCAAAATACAAGATTGTCTGAACCTCAGCTGACCCTCCAGTTCAGCTACATTCTGATCTTTCTCCTCCAGCTGCTGTCTCAATTCCCCTACCTCCCCCATGCTCAAGAGCAGCTGCTCTTTATCTGTCTGCATGTCTAATAGAGCTGATTGTCGGAGTCGCAACTGCTCTTCTGTTTCTTTGAGCTGTTGTTCAAGATTGGAAAAGTTTTCCAATTTTTTGTCTTCACTGGATAACTGTGACATAAGCTTGTCAATAGCCTCTCTGTCAGAGATGGCATGTTCTTGTAACCTTTGCACAAGTAAGTCTTTTTCTTCAATTTGAAGTTTCAGATTTTTATTTTCTTCTGTTATTGTTTTGGTCCACTCAGAATCAATCTGCATGGCCAGATAATTTGCCTCCTTTTCTTTCAGTTGGGTTTGCATATCATGAAGTTTTTGCTCATACTCTTCCTGAGTCCTCCCTAATGTGTCTTTCAACAGCAAGGTCTCAGACTCTGCCCTCTCTTTCAAGATTTGGAATTGCTGTTCCACAGAATCAATTTTCTCCTCAAGATCTGTTATATGGTTGTCCTTTTGTTTACAAGAATTTTCTAGGGTGGATATCCATTCTTCCTTGGAGTAGTCATTAATCTCTTTCTGGTTTCTCATTTCTTGTCCCAATTCTTTTTCCTTAGCCAGCAAATCTTCTAGGTCTTGTCTGAGTTTCCATTCCCTCTTTAGCTGCTCTGATATCTCAGCTAAGTTAGTTCTGGTAGCATTTAGCTCTTCTTTGACACTGCCCTGAAAATGAATGATTCTCTTATGATCTGAGGTTAGTGTCTTTGTTATAGATAGATATTGACTGTGTTACTAACTCTGTTGCATGTTACCATGAAAAAGAACTTGATGAAAGATAGCACCGATACCTTTGAGATTAGACTGGCAGAATTAAAAATAAATAGGAAATGAAGAACGTTACCCCACACTATAAAACAAAATGAGAAAACTATATTGCAATAATCTTATATTACCACAAATTAAACAAATATTACAAGGGTCACTTATCAAGTCATGTACTTGACCACTTCTAAATGAGCTGGAAACATGGAACTTTCAAAATATTTTACATTACTTTCCTTGATTCTGTCTATAAAATTTCACTCTTCTCAAACAACTGTTATGGCGCTTACATCACTCTTTGTATGTAGAGGTCAAAATAGCCTATTACAAGGCTTCAATTACTTTTCCTGGGCTGTCATATTATCTCCCCATGGGCACCGTCTCCATTTATCTGTTTGACTGTTAAAGGGGGGGGGNNGGGGGGGGGGGGTCGGGGTGCCTACTCGGGATGTGTGCTTCTTTTAACGTTTCTTAGTCACATATAAGTTCCTTAAGTATTTAAAACAAATTCCCTCTCCATGAGAATGTATACATTACATGCAAAACAAAGTTTCATAAAAACCCCTTTAGAATAAACTGCAATGGAAAATCATGGTTCAAACAACTAAGTTTAGAAGAGTCATTCTTAAGATTTTGCCATGCAAAATGCTCTACTTCCCTCTTTATACAAACTGTTTGTAAATCAGTCATCACTATCACAGTCAAACTTAAGGAATCTTTGAAAGTGACAAAGCTTTTCGAGGTACAAATTTCATTGTCTTAGCAAAATTAAAAGTGGTAGAATATGCGGACTTAAAAGATGACCCTAGTATTACAGATAAACAAGAGACAGTCTTGTGAATGGATCTACATAAAATGTGAACAGATAAACAACAATCCACTTATGAACTACTCACATGTAGCTTAGGACTGTTTCAAAAAAGCATTTGAACCCCATTTCACCTCCCTAAATTGATTATCCCAATGTTTTTAACCTAGTCTTTATTTTTAATAAACTGATTCATAAACGCTATGGAAATTTTTAGACTTCCCATAAATTAAACTGTCATTCTGATGTTGTTACCACTGATATGCTCAACTTTACATTGCTTGAGGTAATGATTGAAGTATTAATTGGATTCAATAGTTGCTTGTGTCATTCTGCTTTGCCTCTTGGAGATAGTCTTTATGCAGATGACACATGTTTTCTTATATATGTGCATGTGACATCCCTGGTTTTCAGAGTTAATATCTATCTAAAGTGCTGTTGTAGGTGTCATCAATGAGAAAAATACCATAAAATTCCCAAATCGCTGGCCAAATCTGGCCTAATTTAAGCCTTACAGATATGAATTACAAGGCAACAAACGCAGGTGCACCAACTCGCCCCACTGCATGCACCAACATGCCCCAAATGTGAAGCGACTTGGTGCAGTCAGAGAAAGTACATTTCTTGTGGCACTGTGCTACTATGAAAGGGGTGTGATCAAATGTTTTTGGCAAAGTTTAGAGTGCAGACATTGCTTAGTATTATAATGCATATAACCACTTCATAAAAGATTCAGATATCTTTAAAGAGCACCAGTTGTGAAAAGTGCCCCAACACACTCCACCCTCCCCTATGGTACATGCTTCTGGGTTGACCTATATGTAAATTCATATATATTTAAGATGATGACATAAAAGCTAATTGCAACTCTTATTAAACTTCAAATAGGCATGTCTCTGATATTTTTTTACCCTCTTTCTTATTTACAAGTGATTTCTGACTTATGTAAATAATGTGTTATGAATTTAAATCTAAACTGGCCTTTAAAAGAAAAACCATATTATTTTCTATGTCAATATAAAACTCTGGCATCTGTTGCAAGCTACTGTAAGAATGTAAGTATCTAACCAATTACAAGTAAAAACATTACACACAAACGCCACTAAGATCAAAGAACTTGCAAGTTCTATGGATGAAATGTAAATTTACACAAAAGAATGTAAAATTCAAATTGAATCCGAAGTATCAAGTCATCAGGGGCTTGATCACAACAATAACAGGTCTAAACCTATGCCAAAAGAAAAGGTAAACTAAATCAAAATTGAAATCACTATAATTTTATGAAATATAGAGCCACAGAATAATTGGCTACTGAAAATATGGCTAATCAGGCCATTAAATGAAATAAATGACAATGTAATTATTCAAGTACCTAGATCTAGGAACTACTAGTTTTCTGGCTATGTAAACATATCAAACTAAGCCTAGCTAAGATGGCTTGCTGACACTGTATATGAGACATTCTTGCAGAGAGGAATTAATGTTTGGAGGCTTTATTCATCTATGGAAGTGAATGCAATGGTTATCTGAAAACACAGTAAGGTAAAAACTAGTGTGGAATGGATGAAATCCACAGTGTGTAGAAAAATCTATTTCTGGACTTTTTTCTTTTGTTATGAATTGTCACTGATAAACACCATGCACTGCATTCTGCAATTAATGCACAAAGAGGCAGCAACAGCATGAAAACATTACTACATACATTATGAAAAGCCAAAGAGGTGAAAATTGGGTACTTTGCAACATAAGGTTCATTGCAATGTCATTATCAACACTCATGCAAACCGCTGCACAAACAGGAACCTAATATGGTTCAGCAGACAGGACATTTTCATTGCTGTAGGAGTATTTTCTGAAATTTGACCCGAAGCAATACGGCAAAGTTTTTACTTTTTACTAACTCTGATGATAAACTGAGTGGGTGATAACGCAAAGAGTAAAGTAACAAACTGGTAAGCAATCACCAATGACATCAATACACAGTGGGTCAAAATAAAATGAAGTCAAAGAATAACATTTTCACTTGAACTGAATTTATGTACACTTTGTTGATAATATGTACTGGCTGCCAAAAATTTGGACGGCTAAACACTCAAGAAAATCCCAATGGTTCATGGAAATGGTCCTTCCACTGCACAACACAGAATGCACAGGAAAGCTCAAGAAAAAATAGAAAATGTGTATACTTTAACCAAATACAATTCACCAGGGTATGCATCAATTCAGCAGGTTTTCCTTCCCTACAAGTCCTCAAATGAATGCTATTAACCTGAGACCATAGTTTCATAGGCAGGGTTTCAATTGTAACAATAAAACTGCCCAACAATAAATTCTTGTGTTTATTAATTTGCCAGATGTGTGCAAAGAAGGTATTTAGTGTGTAGTTTGCTTTTAGCAGCTAAGGAAAACTTTGTGTTAAAATTATTGTATTGAATTACCGAAAAGTGTTTGTCATAACTGCTGGAATGCCATGCTCTAGCTACGTACTCCGCAACATGAGTTCATTCTAATGTCATTATCTATATAACTTGGAGGGCCTATGATTCTGGTTCAACATCATCTGCAGTCCTGATAAAAGATACATCAGTAATGTGCAGTGGTTGGTCCCTAGTAACAAACCAAGAAAAGATGTGTTCGTAACATCATCTGTGGATTGTCATTTGCCTACTTTAGTAACAACATAAGATATCCCTAGGCTTAGCCTTTAAGTGGAAGAACTATATAAAGCCATCTTTAAAGGATAAATCTCATGCCTTGTCTGCCCATCCTTTAATCATCCTTCAATCTTCCATTCAATTTCATTTACACACAATGATACTATGCAGTCAAGCTATGAGTTATACAAATGGGCAGCATATATTCTACTGATCCTGTGCTCTCAAAATGACAAAGCTGCTGAGTAGTCTTCATCCAATAGGAGCCAGTATATTCAAAAGGCTTGTAAAATGTTCTTATTTCCAAGACGCTTCATATCCCTATGATTAATTTCCATCTGGATGTATTGCAAATCAAAGACCAACTAACACATTGATACATTCTTTTATTCCTCTCTGATTATTGTATATCTATAAAGACAATATAGTGTACAAAAGCATCCATGTGACACTTAGCTGGTGAGTGCACTTCTGAAGCAAATGTTAGTTGATTGCTTATACTCATATGCCATAATTATGTGTGTCTGAGCACCTAACACCCTAAAAATTCTTTTCATCTGAGACAAATTTAACAAACCAATTCTAGATGATCTCATAGATGAATATTTTCATTTGTTAACTTGCTTAAGATTTTGCAAAATGAAGCTTTGGTTTTCTATCACCTGAGATGTGCACTCTGGGTATGGATTGATACATGTATGCACTGGAATGCAGGAGAATGAAAAGAGCTATTGCATGATACATATGTTGGTGTGTATCAGCCAAGATCTTGCAGCATTCTTCATGTTCACTGAATGGGTAACCTACACATGTTCATAATGAAATTAGCAGACAGGCACAAGTTAAGTACTGCATAGGGTAAGACAGGATAGTATCATTCTGTTGATAATGCAGCTACTTGGTGTCAGTAGCATGTGGCACATTGCATATCCTAAAATACATGATGTTATTCTTGTACCTGATGTGAGTTTACTTTTTTGGCAAGGAAGTTTAAGTGAAGCAAACAAATCATCCCCATCTATCTTCCAATCATGTAATGACTACAGGATACAGCAAATCAGTCTAAGTATCCTACAAAGTGACATTTGTTTTTTTAAGAACTATAATGCAACACTTTAAGTTTGTGTGTGAACAGCTCTAGCCATTTCTGAAACTCTAAATTAAATATCACTGGACATAGTATAAAATATTATCTCAAAACAGTAAAACAGTGACAGCCAATGTGTTGTATTTCGTGGATCTTGCATTTCCAGCAGATTGAACCGCCTGAATGTCATACTGTTCAATGACTAGAATCTGACTTACAAAAGCCTAGAAAAAAGACAAGCACTGTTATAACTTTACTGAAAATTCTGCACAGCAACTTGCATTATGAAACAAAAATTGCTTTAGGGTGCACTTAAAAATCAATAAATACCAGGAGTATGTCCTTTAATCAGAAAAGATATAATATTTATGTCATTAATTTATGTTTTAAATTGTGAGACGGAGCAGATCTGAAGTCTGCAAGTGCCAATCAAATCACTTCCTTTGTTGGGACTCATTGAGGTTAAGTAGCAGAGCTTGGTTGTTGAGTGAGGGGCCCTTAAGAGTTGATGGAAGAAGGAAAATGAGAGATGGAAAAAGGCAAGTCACACTCTAATGTACATGCAATGCTTGTTGGTAAGCACAAGTCAACACAATGTGAACACATGTTTATTAGCACTTCACACCTGAGGATGTTGACAAAATTACACCACCTTTCATCCAAGACTGTTTTTTTTTTTCAGTTTACTCTTTACAGTCTCAAAAAGTGAAATACCTATTTTTGCTTTCTGTCAATTACATCAGAGCAGATTGTAGTTATGGAAAGGAACTTATAATGGGCATTAAAGCTTACAACAGCTGATTAAAAGTAAACATCAAGATGAGTCATTATCACCATTATGCTCATAAAAGTGAGAATTCAGTAATTCACACAAAAACATGACTTTCCATTATAGTGTATCTTGTAAATTACTGCACAGGCCAACCAAGTAATAAAAACTGTAACACTGTGCTTAGGTGGTAGCATTATTTTCATAGCCTTCAAGTAATTTATTGTGAATCAGAGGTTGGCCTCTAATAAAGGTACACACTGCAACTTATGTACAGCTCATTATGATCATCAGTCATTTCAACACTCAGATTTAAACATGAATGCACTGCAATTTCAAATTTAAATCAAGCTGATGAAGGAAATACATGAGGAGTGCTGGAGCACAGGCTTTTGGGCTAGTCTGTCACAAAAGACCCAGGTCTAGTAAGGAATTATACTATATGGCTTAAATATCAAACGCAAGGCAATAGAACAAAACAAATACAATGGAAGCAAAGGTCAAAGGGTAGATCACTCTACCATTTCTTCAAGCCTGTCATGAAGCTCATAAAGTTCTTCCTCTTTCTCCTCCACAACATTCTGCTTCTCCACCAGGTCTTTTTGCAGTGAGGCCACTAGCTTCTCTAGCTGCAGCTGGGACAAAAGGGGCATGCACATAATTCTTAATTTTCAGCTTCTCACAATTTTTGACTGATGAGAACATTCAAGCTGTGGTAATGCAGAACTTGAAAGAAATATCAAGGACCTTCAGATCAGCAGGTTTAGGAGATCCTTTATACTGACTGTGCTAGACTCTGGACAATATATATACCAAACTGACTAATTAAATCTGAACATAAGGCAAATATGTAGATTATCATTTGCTTAGATCACTTCAGATACACCTGCCTTAAATATGATAAACTTTCAATAATGGCAACAAAGCTTCTGTTCAGAAAATGCAGTGCAAAGACGGAGGAATACAGCCGCGCTTTGGTTCCCAGCCAATCCATACTCTTTGCAATCACTATGTTGGCACTGACAAAGTGTGACAACGAAGGATGGATGGAGCAACTCATGGAAAATGATTGATCAATATCATTAAGTATTCAGTATGAATACATATAAGTGACCACCACCATAGCACCTGATGGCCACGAGATAACAGTTTGAATGAATTTTTCCAAGTATTGGTGGGCTGTAGAACTAAAATCCTAGAGTGTTGAGCTAATTCCATGAAATCAGAAGAATAATGCCCACTCACAGGAACAGCAAAATTTCTACTAAAATTTCTCCAAACTGACATGAAAGGATGATAGAACATACAAAACCAAATGAATTTCTCGCTTGGGTGACCAAGTCGACACATACATGACAACTGGAGCTAGTCTGTTCAGTTAATATGAAAAGAAAAAATATCACCATTTAAATGTGAACAGTTTGAACATGTGAACAAAAAAATTACCCTAGAAAAAGTACTTATATTAATGTAAGATTGCAGGTGAAAGGATGGCAAAGTGATATTTTAAATGGGGGAATTATCCTAAAACCAGTGATTAGCAGGGTGTTTTTACACATACAATGCCACAGCCAGCGATTAAAAAAAAAAGTTCAATGTCTTGCACCCATAATATGAAACATCAAGTACAAACTGGTGGAAGAAATCACTTAGTAAAAACAAAGTAAAGAAGAGGAGCATAAACAATTAAGCAAAGATATCTGACAGGCTCGGATGCCTGGGCATCTCAAATAAAACAGGTCTATAAAACTCTGTGCAGCTTTCACAGTGCACAGAAAGTGGACAAGAAAATAAAAGTGTGCCCAAGACGAACAGCTCCTGATTTTTTTTTTCCAAAGAAAATCTCATACATATGTATATATACAAACATACAGTCGAGTCCACCTAATCTGATCTCTGGTTAATCAATTTTCTCATAAGTCAACAAGAAATGAAATTGTATTTTCTTTTTTCTTTCTTTGTGTATAGTTTCTGATACAAACAGATTCAGGACAACACAAAAGCAAAATCACATTTGCCCTTCTCCTGCATAGTGTATATTAAGACATTGATTTGAGATGACCCGTGATGCCATAAGCATGCATCATTTTAAATTATTTAGACAGTGATATAATTTGAGAAAGAATAAACAGTCTAGTAAACCTCCCATGCAATTCTTCACTTGAAAGGTTTGCTTCTTTCTTCTTGTCTGAACTCACAAAGAAATACCCCAAGGTGAACACTGTCCAAGCTGGGTGGCACAGCATAAAGAGAGAGAGAAGAAGGGGTTATTCCAAATAGGGACACATGATGAGACGGCATCAGCCCTTCTCTGGGCTAACACTACTCAAACACAGTTGATCCCCACCCAAAATAGCCTTTTTTAGGCCTCACAAAATGAAAACGTTGAAAGAGCAAGACTGGAAGGATGTGATCTTGTTAAGTTTCTTTCTGTGATAAAGACTGTCTGACCATGAATTAAAATACCATGGCTGCATGATTACTTTCCCAGTTACAATTATAAACTGTTTTCTGGTAATTCGAAACCTTTGTGATGGTCCCAGTGGAATCAATTTAAGTGGACTCGACTGTGTGTGTGTGTGAGTATAGAGATATATATATATGGAGAGAAGATGAAGTTAATAACCAAAAGTATCCCCAACAGCAAATACATCAACACCTACCACTGTTTCAAGAGTTTCAGGCTGGGATTTGCTGTCTGTTAGCTCCTTGGTCAAGCTCTCAATTTCTCTCTCCTTCTCATCCAGCATAGACTGCACTGTGTCAAAATCCTTCTGGAGTTCATTCTGAAACCAGACAAATAACAGATAATCAGGAAAACATTAAGAGACTTTATTAACAGCAGATTAACTGTATCTCAAAAAAAAAACAAAAAAAGAGAAAAGCTTTCAGAAATGCTTTGTGCCAGAATCCATATAAATCATGAAAACTCCACTGAGATATACTGTTCTAGTCTCAGCAGTGCTGCTGATGGGTTACACTGCTAACATTCAGATGAGTTTTATTCACAGATCTCCCAACCTATCAAATCTGTTAAAGGGGTACCTGGTTGTTGGAAGTGATGAGTATCAGACCAAAAAATATTGCAGGATCACTGAGTGCCCCCTGCAACATTGAATCTCCCTGCAACACTGAACAAAATACAGAGTAAACATGCCTCTTGTCATCAACATAAGGAGAAATCAGACTCCAGAAAATTTTCAAGTGTGTGATTTGTCTCATTACATAGGAAAACACCGACATCATTCATTTGTAGCTTCTGCTGCTCTTTAACTCTGGTTTGGTGTGATTCGTCAACACTGAGTGTGTCATGAGCTACATCATTATGAACCACTGCACCATTTTGGCTTAATGAATAATAATAATAATACTAGTAATACTGATAACAATAATAATAATAATGAGAAAATAATAATAAATGTGGTAGTAAGTCTCATTTCAAGGCTAATGCTTGCTCACACGACTTCAAACAATTATTACCCCAGCAGGTCTTATCATTCTAGGACTTTCTCTGCCTGGAAGAGCATACAGTGCCATTGCCATTTACAGGCACTGATCATTATCATTCTGACATATCTTCCACTGCTTATAGCCAGGTACCTATTTTATAAAGTGGCCTAAAGAAATGTGAATGAAATGCTTTCCCAAGGCACTTGCAATATTGACTCCATGGCCTTTTGATCTTGAGTCCAATACCATAAAGATTTTGCCATGCTGCTCCACATTACAGCATGTAAAATGTGACCAAGACTGAACCAGCCGTGAAGTATGTAAACGGCTGTGCACTGGCTCCCCAATGAGTAACCAATGTGTGCATAGGGAATAGCTTATTGAGTCTAAAGAGTGATACTGCTTAAATACAGGCAACGGTCATTTCATGCGGTAACGCACTATTTTGTAACACATTATATTTTTGTGTATTGTAAGGAGGAACATATTATGCTTGATCAAAATGTAGTGAAGAGTATTATGTGTCACGGAATAATTTATAATGCAAGTAATACATGTCATTACTCTTTTGATAAGGACTGCTGATCCATGAGTGAAGCAAAAATGCAAATTTAGTTTCTTTACAGCTTTTTCTGTCGAAAAACAAAATGATTACAAATCATAGGCTCAGGACTAAACTAAGGAGTGGTCCCATTGCAGCCTATTGCAGGCATCAATACTGAACTGACCACCTGAAACTTTTGGGTGAGGAGTTACGGTATGATGTCTTACTGTTGACTCAAAGGCCATGCAATTTTCTAAGGCAATTCTTCATTTGAAAGATTTGCTACTCCTTAGGACTATTATTACATGACAAGATACTTCGGCTGTTTCATGCCAGCCCAAACTCTACATGAGTACACAATGAAATGGTCAGCATCCAGCACTGATTGGGTAACATGGCTTAGTGTAAAATGTGTGGGCCAGAGATCACCCAGAAGGATCAGCAAAGATTCTATGATGTTGTTCATGTATGACGTATAATGACTGGTGTTGTGTCATTCTGATTAATCCACTAGAGCCTGCCAACACTGCATTATGTAGATTAGTTCACGTACCTTACTCTTGCTCAAGGGAAAAAAAAGAGGAAAGGAGGGAGCTTTTAAGAGTAAGAAATGAAAATGATGTCATGCACTTCTGAACAAGAAATGCTCAGGGAAATGAGATTTAAAATTGCAGTTTTGCTTTTGCATTACACTCACACAATTTACATTTCAATTACAAAACAAGAAGCACAGTAATAGTGATAAATTTTTGAATATCTAGTTATTCCTGGGCCCCACTGATCAAGGCTGAAATATATGAACAGATAGCACAGGAAGTATACAGTATGTAAATTTTGGTGTTCACCACCCTGCGGTACTCTCCAGTCCTGTCTCTTTCTTTGCCCTGAGATTATTTTCTCCACTCATCTCATGTGAAAACATTACAGCATTTGCACTGAGTCATTGCTTTCTTTTCTTTTACTTTCTTATTTACTCATGTTGGCCAAATTTCTAGCTCTTCCTCTTTCGTCAACCCCTCCCCCCCCACCATTCCCACCCACTCTTTGCCTCTGAAACTGCACCCCATTTGTCCAACCCTCATCCCGGCACTGGGCACAAGCTTAGGGCCAGCCTCACAGCACTCACAATCTTCTCAACATGCACCTCGTATGGGTTGAGCATCGTTACACATCACACATCATAATGTCTTAGATATCAGCACCATTATGTGGTTTTTGTTCAGTTCATATTCTGTGTCTGAATATTTCTTGACTCATTTCTTATAAATTTCACCTGCTTCCGAACTAAGTGTGTTATGGAAATAGGTGAACTCATTTAAATCTGAAAAGTAGTGGAAACTTAGTGCATTACTTTTTGTATGGTAATAAAAACGTAGTGCACTACATTTGTTTGAAATGTAGTGAAAATGCAGTGCACTACAGTCTAGAATCTGGTGGTCAAAAATGTGCATTACAATATTGAAGTAGTGAATCCAAGCCAGCTTAAATGCATCACACTATCAAATTTGTCATACAATGACATTAAGAAAAGAGCAAGCATAATAAACAAGAAAAAATTATTCTTGTGCTTTTGTCATAATAAAGTCTCTCATCCTGAATTTACTCTGACATACACTGATCATGCGTTGAGATATCAGACAGTGCATGGGAAAGAGATAGAAGAAGTGAGAAAAAGTAGAAGAAAGAGGGTGTCATTAAATTCTGATGTTCCAGAGAAACAACATAATCTGTCACACTGTATCCAGTATCTCTTTTATGAGAAGGTTACATTACTGTCCCCAGTGAGGTTCCTCATGGAAAGATGGTACAGAGGAAAGTGACATTCATGATAATTTTTTTTCTTTAAGGAACAGTGCCTATGCACTTTCAATGCAATAACCTAATCAAAGTACTTGGAAAAAGTACCATCTAAGGCAATAAATGTCACAACTGAGATTAGCAGGCCTAAAAATTATCTTGTCTAAGTGAACTAAAAAGATTCACATATTGCTCACTTGTTTCATATGTTCAAAGGTGTTTAAATGTTTGCCAGCTCATATTATGAGAGATATCCTATAATCAAGGTTGGGTACGTTCACGAAAAATGGGGAACTGCATTCCGTTCTCCATTCAGTGCCTAAATGGGGAACTGCGTTCTGTTCCCTGTTCAGCCGAAATGATAAAATTCCATTCTGCTCATCCCGTTCCACTTCTAAGGAACTTAATTCCATTCCGTTCCGTTCATTTTCTCCACTTAAAACAGCATGTGTTTCTGAACAGCTGATTTCACAATGGGAAGCGAGGATTTTGATGTTTAATGAATGTTACTTTATGTGAGTGTTTTCCATGGAGATGTTCAGTTTAAGGGGAGCAATATTTTGCCATGTTTGTAACTGTTACTTAGTGATGAAAAACATGATACCATTCATCCCTTCCTTAATAGACACCCCCCCCCTCCCCCCTGCACAGGTACAGAAGTTAATATTAACTGCCACCTGCCAAAAATAACTATGTGCCAGTGCAGAGTGCATCATAAAAGCAGAAAATCTGGAGCCCCTCCTCCTTTCAGAATTCACTGCAAGTAGAGAGAACCTGGAGAAATTACATGTGCACATACAATCTTACAATTTTGAGAATCTATTTATGATTGCACAGAACCAGCAAAAAACTTTGAGATTGTGATGAATTCGCGATTATAAGGCAGGCATGAGTCACAATTCTGGACAAGAGTCGCCATTAGAGTTAATCCTGGTATTTATCAATCTTAAAGTCGATGTATTTTGTTGTGTGGTTCTGGTTGGTGCTAGATAGGTATTTTTTAAAGGGTCCTTGACAAGCAACAATATCTAAATCTGCATTACTAAAATACAGTAAGCTTTAGGTATGGCTGAAAATTGTTGCAATTACAATTGTAGCAATGCTTTTAATGGTAAAGAACAGCTTTGCAGACTTCATTAACCCGTGCGGCGATGATCAATTTTAGTTAAATGCGGTGATGATCGGGTCTTATAAGACCCGATCACCCGCTTAGAGCTAGTGATGATCGGGTCTTATATGACCCGATGACTTTATTGAGGAAATAATGAAGAGTGTAATTGTCTACATAACTTTAAGCTGAGCACCCATAGTGGTTATTTTGTGCCTTTTAGATGACTGTGTAGAAAGATGGTTGCATCGAGGCTAACAAAGTTTGATGCCATTTTGTCCCTTTTTTTTTGTGAGGAGGAGGGATGAGTACTCTTTAGATTACTTATCGATTATCACATTGTAGGCCTACATTAAGGTGGATAGGTCCATGATTTGTTTCTCCGTTCAAGTTTACGCATTCTATCAATACAGTGACGGTTAGCATGTAGCCTAGGTGAGCTTATGACCTTTTAACCCGTGCGGCGGTGATCGACTTTACTAGTTACTCACTCCGGTGATCAGATCTTATAAAGTCCGAGTGTGTTGTCTACAAAACTGTAAGCTGAGCACACATTGTAGTTATTTCGAGCCTTTTAGACTATTGGGTATTGCATCCAGACTAGCAAAGTTTACTCTTAATTTGTCATTTTTTGGAGGAAGAATGTTGAGTAATCTTTAGATTACTTATCATTTGTCCTACTGTAAGCTTAAATTAATATGGGTTGACCCAAGTTTTGTTCTCAGTTAACTGTTTACGCCTGGGGCCATCAACCTGGAGGATATTTAGAAAAAAAAATGGACTTCGCGACTCCTTGATAGACTGCAATATCAATATATATGGACTGGGCTGCATGGCTTGTGAACTGGGTCGCAGCTGCTCTGATGGAGAGAAAAGTCCCAGTTCTATTGGGTTTATGGACGTCTGAATCCATATATTTATGTCCAAGATTGCTTCAGGGATATCCTCTTCCACCTGTGCTATTCCACATCTACACTGCTAGGGTGACAATGATTAAATGTAATGGTCCAGGAAGGACATTAACATTTGTAGATGATATCCTCATTATTATATAAGACTGACCCAGATAAGCCGGATATGGTCACAAGCATTCACGAAACGATGCAAGCCATCGCTTAGTGGAGTGATGAATCTAGCTCACAAGACAACCCGCAAGAGGTCAGCTCTTTAAATAATCACAGTCTTGGCTGACCTCCCCGTCACCACCTTCCAGAAACATAACATAGAAAATACAACAAAATTAAATATCCCGGGGTGACCTTTGGTTGCAGCCTGTTTGTATAGGCACCATGGGGAGCGAATAATTCAGAGATGCAAACGAGATATGGCAACGCTGAAATCAACAGCAGCTGTGAGCCTGGAATAGAGCCGACTGGCTCTTCTGCACCATCAGCTGGTCATAGCGTTGGTCAGTTATGGCCTTGGAATCTTCATGCTGTCACCACCCCAGTGTGATCGACTGGAATATATCCAGAATGAAGGTATGCACATCGTTTGGGGTGCATTAGAGAAGCCCTTATTGCGACAATAAGACACATACTGGGACTCATGTCAATAAAACCCAGATATGCTTGCCAAGGCTAATTGTGAGTAGTAGAGGACAAGAGACATCCGCTACATGAAAACACTGCTGACATCCACAGCATAGGATTTAAGAGATGATGTCATGGATGGCACAAGTAAAACAATACCACTGAGCAGCAATATACTACTGCTCTGGTCCCCTCAGCGAAAGACTTAGTCGAGGGAGAGGACTAGGTCAACTCTGGATAGCGCATGACTTACTTCCAGAAAATAATCATCATCCTTGGCAGGAAATGCAGGAAGTGGGTACCTGGGAGAGTCGACCTCGAGATTAAGCAACTCACTGCTGATAACTGGAGAGAAGACGATGCTATCGTGTTCAATGATGGGTCTGTGCTGCGTGGCTAGAAATTAGGATAGGGCTTCTCATTGAGAGACAGAGTCATCACTGAGTAGAGTGGAGAGTAATCAACAACTTCTTCCGAATTGAGAACGAAGGTGGAGGCAATCACCGCGGCTCTGAAGTACGAGTAGTTCTCTGTGACCACAGTAGCAAAAGAAGTCATTATGACAGACTCACAATCCACGCTCCTATAGGTCCTAAACGGATGGTTGCAGCATGAGTGGATGGACTGCTGACCTCCAGGTTTCACGGAACCACAAGGATCTATTGTCCAGGATATGCTAGGGTCCATGATAATGAAAGAGCTGATCGGCTGGCGGCTGATGCCCCCTATGGTGGGGACATTACGGATGGATACAGCAGACATAGCAAAGTCATTGAAAGATCGCCTGTTATCCGCAGACATATCAATCGAGGAGGCTGTGGCCCTCAGACTGCAAGAGTTTGTGATTACAAAAGGACCAGGTCAAAAGGAAAGGCCACACGAAAAAGGGACAGGAGGGTACACACAGGGCGACCGGCATCACCATAAGTCGTTTGCTGCCAAAGACTGAGCACGTATGGGTCTGCCCAGAGTGCAAAGATGTCAGTTCTGCAACTCCGTAACCACTCTACGCCATCTGTCAATACGATGACAGTTAGCATGAAGCCTACATGAACTTGGGACTATACCCCCGATTCTAATGTTCGAATACTTTTATAATGTAAAATTAATCTGTGGATTTTAAAATCCCCAGTCTTTATTCGTGTGGGTGAGATTTGAGTGGTTTGATGGGTATAAGTTTTTTGTTGTAGATCTATTAATTGTAGATACATTAATTATGTTGCTGGACACAACACAACACTTAACTAACACATAACTTAAAGTGCTAGAAAAAATGTGATTTCCGACAGTTTTTATATTTTCAATATCAAGTTTTAGATCAAAAGTCATCATTTTTGCTAAAAAATAATATTTCGAAATTAATTTTACAACTTTTAACCTATTCTGAAATTGTAAGAAAAAAACCGTACCGGAAACGTCACGTCAGCGCGGAAGTCGTGGTGTTTTCGATTGAGAACAATGGCAAATACGGTCAAGCCGTATCAGTTCGAGCCCCTGCGCCGAAAAACAGATGACGAGGATATAATTGAGGAGAAGACTACTGGACCATCAGTTCAGGAATGGTAAGCAAGCATTCTGTCACAGTTTAGCGCACAACAATAACCCATTGTTTCCACGTGGGAGCGAGCCCTACTGAGTGCAGTGCTACGCGTAATAGCCTTTAGCCCGACGCGTAATAGCCTTGAGGCGTGTACACAGTGTTGGTGACGTCACGTATTTCTGGCGAGGTGAGCAGCGGTAACGCTAACACAGGAGGGCATGGGCATGTGTTATTCTTTGTGATTTCTTCGAAACGCGTTAGATTTGATGGGTTTGAGAAGGTCAGTAGGAAGTTTGAATCACTGATGCATGTTAAAATAGTAATTTCACAGGATTCTGTGCACTACACCATAAAAGTACTTTAGTCGCACTTTAAACCTTCAAATCCCTTGAACCGTATGGCATTTATAAGAATGAACAGGCTTTGAAACTACTGTGGTCTTCGCCTGGCTCACGAACACCTTTTTAAGTGGCAAATCTTCTATTACGTACAGCATCTCATCTTAGTCTACTTCGAACACTGTGTCCTGGCCGTAAAATGATTATTTTCCTCGCTATCGATTTCATCTATGATATGACTTTCCTGATAACTGTTAAAATGTTTTCTCTTCTGTCATCACCCTCCATTGTGTGAATCAAAACTTCGAGCCCAACAACTTTGCCAGAACAACAAGCAGTTAAACCTGATGTTGTTAAGTAGTGCATTAACAATGCGTATTGAAAGCCAAAATAACATTAGAACCCCTGAAGTAAAAATAATAATGGAAGCCTTCACCTACAGCTCATAATAGTCAGAGGTATGGAATTTTCGGTACTTGCTATTAAACGACTTTAGCAGCAACAAGAAGAAAATCCCAACCATCAATTGCTCTTAAAAGTCATCGGGTCTTATACGACCCAATCATCATTATGGGGGGGTTGTGGTCAGAAAGTGGTGGTCACTCATTAACTTATGGGTGGAATTGATTGATTTTTTGATAGCTAATGAGGGAAATGATTTTTAGGAAGAGTCACGAAATTTCAGATCCGAGAAGTGATTTTTAACAGAATTACACCTATTTGAAGATACCCCCGGTTGTATATGACCCGATCATCGCCGCACGGGTTAAAGGGAAGTCACTACAAGGTGATGACATCTTGTGTATGAAAACCAGCGCATCGTCTACCTAACCCATTGCCGCTCTCTGCTCTCTCTGCCCTTTTCACCTGTCCATCTATGTTATCCAATGAACCTTTATCTCACTTTTAATAATTACTAATGGCTTTCAAGTTGGTGTTGAGCTGTTAGTCACCACTCACAATACAGACCTCTCGATGGGCATTGTTTTGTTAAAGACGGACTTGAGGGGGTTAAGCCTCATGACACAATCCTGATGCCAGGTGTCGTCACGTCTTTATCAGTAAGGGGACAGGCTTCACTTGCGATTAAAAGCGATAAGCCAGTCGTTGTGTAATGTGGACAGCAACAGCAGCTTCGTCTCAGTGGCTTTATTTATCTGACCCATAAAACAGAAGGAGTGACAAACTGATCTTGCTGATTTGAAAAATGACCATTAAAACTGACAGGTCGAACATAGTTGGTGATAGCAGTGCGGCAAGTGCAGAAACTGTCGACAAAATCAAAAAAAAAAAACCTGGTCGCTGATGTGTGAAAGGAATTTGAACCGACTTGAAAAGGAATTAAGTTCTGATCCGTTAGCGAAAATCACAAACTCCATTCACGATTGTGTTCACAATGAAACTCCATTTATAAAACAGGAACTAAGTTCCGAACTTACTTAGTTTATATGAACAGAGTTCCGCTCAACCCTGCCTATAACAGCCAAACTCTTACTTGACAAGGCCTCTTAACTTCAGAGTTTGCTACAGTAAAACAGAGTGGAGGAAAGAGAGGTTTTACACTCACCTAGAAAAAGTGTACATACACACATTTATATTGCTTTAACCCAGTTTTTTAAGAGATCTGCATTGGCACAAGCAGGACTGTCCATTTGCCAAAAGCTGAGGCTTCAATGAAATCAATGAAAGTATGTCAAATACTGACATATTGTGAGGATAATATGCACTTGTCACTACTGTGATCATTGTGATGAGTTAGAACAATTTTTAAAGAGTCAATTCAAATAATGTCATATGTTTTCTCTTATTAACTGTTGACCCTGCCTGGGATATACTTTTGTTTCTTGTTTTCCGAAATGTGCCTATGCAAAAATGGTTTTGGATTATACTATTTTGCTGTGTCACTGTGTACTCTCACCCAGAATGAGCAAACCCAGAGCCCATCCTAAACAAATTCACAATCCTTACATCAGATGATGTTGGGTTCCTCTCATGTTAAAATGTTAGAGGAGCTGTACTGTGGAGCAGAGTTCTGATGTTCACAGAAGGGGTATGGTGAGCCTAGAAGAGGAATTTAGTCATGGTAAGTATGCCACTGAATGAACTCAGTGTCCTTTGTCTCTAAGTTACCTGGAAGGTTGTGAGACTGGAAATTTCCTGCTGCAAACTATCGATCTGTGAGACCATTTGATCTAGTCTGTCTTCCTTCTCATGCAATTGCTCTTGGGACTTGTCTCTTTCTTCCATGATCTAAACAGAAAATTAAACAGACATAAAATCAAAAGAACAGTGCAGATGACATTACCATCAGCTAAGAATTTCAGCCTTCTTGTTTCTAATACTTTGTGAACATTGAGCCTCACTCATAATAATTTATGGATTTGTTTATTTAGCTCCTTATTTATTTTATTAAAGACCAACAACTTTTCAACCCACCTCATTCAGCTCAGCCTCTTTTTCTTCAATCTGGTGTCTCAGCTCCTCATTATACATGGTCAGTTCATAAATCTTATTATCTTTCTGGTAGACAGATTCTTCAAGAACACTTGCAGTCTGGTGAATGGAAATCAGGACATGTCCATTGCCAAGGTTTCTAGATACAACAAGCCTATCCAAATGTAATACAAGTAGCAAGCTGAGAAAGGAAAAGTACATCCTTAGTGGTGCCAAGATGAATTACTGATCCTGCAGACACTTGCTGTTCTGCAAACAATAACAAACACTATAACACAATAACCAAGGCATGTTTCTTGTGAAGAAAAATCTAATATCTGCATCTTCAGCATTTTAGTTTACTTGTTGGCAGTCAAAGTAGCATCTTCCAATATATGTGCAAACAATCAAGTTCAAGGGCAAAAACATGAAGTATGACTTTGGCTTTTTAGCTAGTATCATTGCAAGATGAGACAAAACTGTATGGAAGAAACATTAAAATATAAAATGTGATATGATAATGCAGAGCGAAACAAACAAAAAACTGTAAATAATACAGAAATGTATAGCACATCTAATATATTAAGGTCCTTGCAGTGGGAAGAAGAAATGACTAGTTGGATCTGGTTGTGCAAATTCTAGGTTTAGTCTAGAAATTTCTTTTTTTCAGAAATCCATGCAAAATACCTGAAACAAACACATCCCATCCTTAACATACAACATGATTGTGGGTATTTGCAGATCCAAGTCCATTTTTTATAATCACTAAAGTCTCCTATACTGATTATAGTCGACAAAGCCGACTAGAGATAAGCAAATTAATAGCAGTAGTAGTAATAGTTCCAGTAGTAGTAATTGGCTCATTTTCCTGAAATTATCTTCCTTGAATCCACTACACTTGGCAGAGAAAGGCAAGCTGATGTCGGTGTATTTCAAAAAAAAAAAATGAAAATACGACTTTTACTTACCCTGTAGGAAATCTGATTTACATTGTTATACATCTCATTCATAAAATATAATATAAAGACATTGTTCTTTATCTCTGTTAATTTAAAGATGTTATACAGTCGAGTCCATGTATGTCGAAATCGGATTCCTCCAATTACTTATTAGTTGAAAGAAAAAGAAATAATAGTTTTTTTTTCCTTCTTTGCGTCTATTAATCATCCTTGCACAAGACGAAGTAATTAATGCCCATTTCTGATTAGTCAAACTGCCCAGCACTGCCACAGAGGCAAAATCACCTTCTGGAGTCCTCCCCGCATGGTACCAAACAACGCCGACGGCTTGAAAAACAAACGAGACGGTGCCGCGGATAGAGAGAGGCAATAAAACTGGACACTGCGAGTGCCATTAACCCCAGCACAATAAGTAGGGCGTGTGTATTACACCACCGCTGATAAGACAGTAGGGGGAAGAGAATGCGATAGGGCTCGGCGGTGCTAAAAAATCGATCGATAATTAAACATCTCGGCAGCAGTGTATACTGTATAACGCATCTGGCCCATTGCACTGTGACGGTAAATAAACAAGAGGCTGCCCTCGTGACCTCCCCAGTGTGCTCGCTCGCTCGCGTACGGTTGACTCATCTTTATCATTTTCAACTTGAATTAAATTGAATTTGTCCTCTAAATAATGGCTTCCTCTCATCCTGTAAAGAGAAACCTCAAGACTCTTTCCATTGAGTCGAATATTAACATGCTCCAGGAAATCGACAGAGGTGCGATGTCGAAGAATGTCATAGCTGAGAAATATGGCTTTCCCGTTAGCACGCTTTCTACGATCTTAAAGAGTGTTTATACAAAAGCTCAAATGTGTGTTCATAATTGGTTCTCAGACTTACAAAGCCAAACAGCAGAATATGGCCAGAAAGCTTTTTCACTTAGCGAGTGGTTCGAGCTTTACCATTCTTTGAATATAAGGAAACTGATCCATAGAAGTAGTCATGATTGTGATAGTAGTAGTAGTAATTGTTTTTATTGTAGCAGAAGCAGTGACAACAATAGAACAGTGTAGAAGCAAAAGACTAATAGTTAGAGAGTTGTGGAGTTAGTAATGGGTGGTGATGGCAATGGCTATCATGATGGGAATAATGATATGAGTAATCTATATGTCATTCGGGATGGTCATTAAGGTAAAGGGAATCACATACATTTGTTTTCATTTTCAATACTGTTTATTTATCAATAACATTCCAACCACAGTACGCTAATCTAGGCCTAAGACTTTGATAAACAGGCAGAGTGAGGTACAAGCATTATTGACTATCAAAACCCAAGAGCTAAAAATGATCACTTGTCAAAAGTATACAAACTCACCAAGTCAGATCAAAAGTTATGGTCTGGTTATGAGTAAATTGTAGCTGACAGACTCTAGACCACTTCGATCTCTAATAACATTACTATTTTTTAATTAGAGCTAGATCTAGTTTAAATTAAGTTGGCATTCCACTTCATAATAATATACAGGGAAAAAAACATCAGCAGCACTGAATATTGTAGATGAAATTATACTCTAGTTTAGATATGTATCTAGCTCTAGACTAGGTTAGCCTGCAGTTACCCAAAATCACTAGACAAACTGACATTAAATATTCAGGGTTGTTGATGTGAGTACTTGTAATTGCGTTTATTACCTCAATTTTGTAGTTGAGTACTTGATTACTTTTTTTTAACAGAGGAGCGGCTCAGTGAATAATTTTTAAAAAATCTGGTAATAAGTACTTGTAATTTTCACTACTTTATTTTTCTTCATTCGTTAAAAGAAACAAATAAGGTTCCCAGATAACGATTTAGGTTTCTTACTCCTGCAGATTTTCTTTGTAGTTTAGGCCCAAATCTCAAAAAGATGCATATTAAGGAGGCGTTGGGCAAATGTGGTGAAAAGCTGGTAAACCATCCAGCATGCATAAGTCGATTATGGTACATAAGAAAATGGTGTTTACCAAACTGGCTTTTTCTGAGTAACGGAGTTATCGCCCTTGATTTAGGATTACCTCAAGGTCTCTGACACCTATTGGTTTTTTTTCTTTTGGTCCCGTTAACATTTTGTGTTATTCTACATATACCACTGTGATTTCGGGAAATTTCTTCCATGGAGGTTAAAGTACTTCTTTTGCCCGATCTTTTAACGTGAAGAAAAAGGGGGGTCAACGCCCAAAATTTTTCACAAATGTCTTTCGAAAAAGGTCACCTCGAATTCTGATTTGGTCCCCAATTTTTCATTAGGCTGTTTTTGACCGTGTGCGAATACATAGACCTACACACTTAATTTTTTTATCTAGAAGGCTCAAATTGTACCTGAAACTTTAAAATTGGATGCTTTATTTAGATCACAGGTCATTTTACACATTTCTACACTCTGACACTGGCTGGCAGGGCCCCCCAAAATGGGGATTTATATATTAGCGGATTAATTGGGTTGTACACAATGAGTGATTGGCCCTTTTAATAGATGTCACAAACCTTAAAATACCTGAAATTTGAGATAACAATACAATTTTGTTTTTGTTTTTGAATTGGCTACCACAAAGAAATACCTTTGATTTGTGTAGATCTATATATGCGTTAGCATAGTTTAACAAAAACTCACAAGCATACTATATGTGAACACATATGGTCGTTCCTTTTAACTCTAGACTTTCGGCAAAAGAGTTACACTACAAATGATCCTAAATTTATGCAGATAGGCTGAGCTGTCATAGAGTAATTGGTGTGTAAAATTGGGTAAATTGGTCCGCGTGTCAAGTTCGCCAGTCTAGCCTATGCACTAAATACTATGAAGTGGATAATACATGTTAAACACGAATTCCTCAAATACAAGTAAGTCGAAATCATGGTCCCCACCCCATCCCTTTCCAAACAAATCTTTTGCCAGTAATAAGCATTGAAGTATTCATAGACTAATCATATCGACAGGAATTCTATTGATATGCTTTCTGCAGTTCAAACAAATAAACAACAATTCTGGGTCAAAATCGTCATCTTCTTTGGATAAAAAATTGCAAGGCTATGACTAGCCTGTGGCCTCCTGACGTCACTCCGAAGGGCAGGCACTATCATACCTTAGAGGCTGAGCTAGATTACGCTACTATCTGGGATTGACCTTTAAGGACTTATGACAATACTATTTCCTGCCAGAAAAATGTTACTTTATATAGAGACCTAAGATAGATATTGTGATAGCGTACAGTTCTACTGTAATTAAAATTGTTGAAACTATGAATGCAGTCTACGTTTTCTATGGTGAACAACAGGTCTAGCCTAGCAGCCTCCATTAAATGGAAGTGATTCCAATGTGCTTATGTCACTGCTGTAATCAAATTTAGTCAAATTAGGGCCTACCTAGTATTAAATCTGTAAATCAGTCATGATGCACACTGCACATCATCACAGATTTTTTTCACCAATAGGATTCAACAGAAATAAAAATGAATTAGCATGAGTTTTGGAAACCATATGTGGACATGGGGAAATAAAATATCACTGGCAGATTACCAAACCAATAAGGTGTGCTATGACATGTTATTTTACAAACTCTTATGTGACCACATGGTTCATGGAATGTAGATTCCAACAAGATGAGAATGGTTTCATCCTCCAATCATTTTGTAGAAATGCATCATACCTTCTTCTCCTGATCCTCTTTCTTGTTGTTAAAGACTTCCACCCTGTTCTGTAAATCATTCAGTTTGGATATCTTGTCTTTTAAGTCTTTCTTTGCCAGCTCCAATTCTCCCCTCAGAGAAGTTAGCTCTGCTTCTTGCTCTGCCATAGTATCTTCAAGTTCTTGCTGGATGCTTGTCTGAACATGTCATAAATGCATGATGAATTAATCGCAAGGTCAGGTCATAACATGGGATATCCACTTAACTTGACATGCCATCTAACATACCTATCTTTACCTTTGCACAAAAAGAAGAAAGGAATTAGAAATTGACAAATTTACAGTAAGTTTCTGCTCGATAAAATATTATATACTTCAGTGAGGGGTAAACTGATAATAAAAAGACAGGATTGCATAACATGTTATTGGCATTTAAAGAATCCTCAATCAACAAATCTTTATGCATAAATGTTCTCTCCTCTTCGCTCAGTGATTCATCACCTGAAAACTACAATTACCCAGTGCATTACGCTGAAAGCAATAACAGCTGAGGGTAGCACATGATCTCAATATCATGCAGCTGACTGTGGGAAATACCTATTCCCTGTGCTGTTTCTCCTCTCCCTAGCCCCCATATTTTCCTTGTATCTTTCTGCTCTCACTTAGATAAAAATACTGTGGATTCCAGTAGTGCAGCCATACACCTGACTCATTTGTCTGCACCTTGAGACAAACTTTTTAATAATGTCAAAGAAGAAAAACATGACAAGTCTTCAAATATATAAGTACCAACACATGGAAATAAAGCCTACTGTAAATAAAAGAGGAAAGCTTTCAAAAACTTTCTTCAGTACACATTTCTGGCAGGTGTATTAACTTTTGGCAGTAAACATAGTGTGACATCCAGTAGTCCAAGTCATTTTAAGTTTTGATAACCGTGGTTTGTGCACCATGTGACTTGCATCATATCCATAAATTGTATGTTTCCTGAGTAACTGAGATTCTTTGCGTTTCCTGAGTAACTGAGATTCTTTGCAAGTATCACATAAAAACCTGTGAAAGCCATTTATGTGTGTCTAAGTAAAGTACATATCTTATGTTCATGTAGTTAGATTCGAAAGTCTTATGTCATAGTGTAAGAACTTTTATGTTTAAGTCAGTCATAGATGATACCAGGATCAGTTTATATCAGCTTTGGAATGGAGACAGCAATCACAAATATAAACTTCAATATGTAGACTAAAAACTCTCATGACATCACAATTTCCTGAAACTGCAGTAACTACTTGTTACCATCCTTCCATAAATGAGATTCCATGGCAGAGCAGTGAACTTGAAATGTGGGGTATACTGATGCTTATCTTACAGATTTTGACAACAAAGCAACAAATAATGTGTAAGATATAAGCAGGCATTGAAGCACATAAATGAATATCCTAAAAGCTCCATGCAAATATTATCAAAGTCATAATTATGAATGCACTTTATCTGACCTTAGTATATGTTTGGTTGTCGTCATAATCATTTTAAAACTACTAGGCATTATTAATCATTTTCATCAAATATATAGCCTCCTTAAAATGAAAATTCAAGAAATCTGAAGCCACAATGAAACTCAGCAGTGGATAAAACAGAAAAGAAGAACCGCTATATGAAACTTGATGGCCACAGATTATATAGTTATACAACTGAAAAGCACCATAAACTATGCTTCTGTACTTGTCATAATCTGGATATAAGAAAATAAGAATATTACCTACAGTACATGGTTTCATAGCCTGCCTCTACAACAGTAAATGAGCCCCACTGTAATGCATCTCAATAAAATTTAATGTTGTCAGTGTGATGTGTGACAAGTCTGTTTGTGCAATTTATGGCATCAGGCAGTAAAGCACAATTGCCTGCTGGAATGGGCAATGTAAACTACATGCCAATATCCTTAGTGAGGCACAGGTGTGTCCATGTGGTTTCTGTACTAATGTATGGACAGAATAAGTAAAATGATGCTTCCTTTCACAGAATTAAGCTGATTTCCTTCATTGACACCAAAGTAGCCAAGAGAACAAAATTCAAGAATCAGTGAAAGTCTGAGTGTTATGATTTATGAATAATTTTTTTGCACAAATAAAATACTGATGTATACAATGTATACAGGGGCACTGCGATTCTGCTTAAAAAATTAGAAATTGTAAGGAACTGTTATGCCAAAGCCCATTTAAAATTGTGAAGTATTCTGTATGTGTAAATTGATCAGTGTGTTTGTGTTTGCTCTAACCCAAATTTTGGGGCTTTGTTTGTAGTCTCTGAATGATCTCGATGGAACAATGTAGTGTATGTGGTGAAAACATTATATTACTACTGATTATTATAAAGAGAACTATGAAGAAGAAAAATCATGATTATTGCATTAATGCTGCATAACAAAGATTAAAAAAAATGAACGTCTGCCTTTGAAGTTCTTTTCATCCATTTTTCCTAACAATAAAAACTGAAGCAAACTTATCTATTGAAAGCAATGATGAAATCCTATTTCTGAGATCCAACTTAGTTTACCATTACATAGTAAGTTTTCATACATAGATTACCTAGTTACAAATGGCTTTGATGGGATCAAACTGCAGGCATGGAAATGTGTGGAACTATTCAGACTTTTCTATTATTAGAATACATACAATATCTCTCCTGTATATTATAAGTAGACAAGAAATATAAAACTGTAATGCATTCTAGTCATAAACTGACAGGGAAACCACATATCACACAAAAATAACAAGGTTTAAACATCTACAACCACTGACACATATGGCACTCAAACAGATTTGGTACCATTAATGTGGAAGGAAATGGAAACATTTAAAGCAGCACATTTGAAAAGTCCCCAAACAGAATGCAGTACAGATTCTAGTTCACCGATAAACACTTTTGTAAAGTTTGTTAAGGTATTGTTAATATAACACCACTGGCTCTGAGCTACTGCTCATGTTTCTAGATTAGGAAAGATGGTTAATATTTTGTCAAAGGACTTCCCCCAGTTTACATATTTATCACATACTTCAAAGCAGTGTTGAGGACTTGAAACTTGTGACATAGAATTTGTTTGACTTGAAGTCGCTAAAAATTGGTGACTTGGCTTGCAATCTGGCATTTCTAGTGACTTGAGAGGTCACTAACAGCTTTGTGATTTAGATTTGACTTGGGAATAGATGCTTATGCAAGACCAATGCAAGAGTCAGAATCCGGTCCATCTTTCATCTAGAATGTGTCTAAACAGAGTCATCAGATTTTTTACCATCACACCCTAATCCTCATTGTTTGAAGTGGTTGCTCAAGACAATGGGTCATTTTCCTCACATGCAAAGAATGTCTGAACTCTGTGCTAAAGGGCCTTCAGGCCATTTTCCTTATATGGCTCTGTAAATCTTAAAACCAATTGTGAAGACACTCTCAGCTGCAAAGATTTGTGCTTGTAAATTAATATTCTTCAATAAAGAACACTGTCTTTTCAGGTTAATCTGACCCTCATAAATTACCTTTATTAAACATAATGGTACTGTGTATGTCAAAGCAGAACTATCTGCTAAGCACAGAGCTATCTGCTATTCACTAGGTGCATGATTAGCTTTTCAGTTTTGAAACTTGCTCACTGAGACTTAAGATTTAAAGACTTGAACTGACTTGATGTCATAAATGGTGACTTGTGACTTGGCTTGCCACTTGAAACCTTATAACTTAACAAAACAAAAAAAGGCTGGCCAACATCACAGCTTCGAAGAGATTAAATAAAATCTGGTTTAACTTTCCCAAGGTGTCTACATGAATATTGATGTTAGTGCATGTAACTATTGGTTGGAAGAGATTAAATAAAATCTGGTTTAACTTTCCCAAGGTGTCTACATGAATATTGATGTTAGTGTATATAACTATTGGTTCTTATCTCTTGTGCTTAACAAGTAAGAGCTTGTTAATATTCTGTCATATCCCACAAGCACACAGTTAAAGTGAAACTGATTAGATGAAAACCTGGTTAAGTCTCCCATGGTGTCTCTGTAAAACAGTAAAATTCCGTGTGAAAATAAACTGCAACGTAAACAAGGAAGCGAATGGAAGGATGACTCAATTTTGAGTGCAGGTGAAGTTGTTACCAAGAAAATCCTCAAGCACTGTCACACATGTGAAAACTGGTCCCACCTTCAATATTTTACTCTTCATCTCTGCATAATTTAATTTGCTATCAAAAGTCCTCAGAGTTAGAGGAACAACCAATATCCACGTACACACAGAGAGTATGGCAAAAGTTCTGCTAAGAAGTAACTGAAAGACTATCAATAAAGAAATAACTGGAAACACTTTTTACTATAGTCTATATACTTTGCTTTGTGCAAGTTATCCTTTGAATTACTCAAAAACCTGTTAGATTTCCCTAAAAATTGCAAGGTTGCACTTTGTTATGGACGTTGCTGGAACCGGAGTTTCACAGGTATTTAAAATCCCTTCTTTAATATATATAAACTGGATTGATTTAGGTTATTTGTGTCAATAGTGAGACCCAGTATACAAATTTGACCCCAGATTTGACAATCTACCAAGGAAGTATCCGTAATCCCCTAAAATCAAGAAATGAAATTTATCAAATTTAACATGTAAAAAAGGCTAACAAATGAAACACACATTAAGAAGGTGAAAATATGACAATTAGGTGTCTATGCAAAGCTTACATGAAACTATTTTGACATGTACTTCTGATCACTGAGTCAATGCCATTTAATTTTTTCCCCCTTTCTTATTTTTTTTTTCCCTTGAATGATAGTTTTCCATCACCCAGCAATGGAAGGTGTCTCTTGAAATGCCAAGTGCATGCTGGACTTGCTTTGTGGGGTTGGGAATCTTGTTAAAAACATGACCACCCTAGCCTCCTTACAAAAAAAAATGGTTATACACATGCAGAGTGACCTGTTGCAATGTCATGAATTTGACCCTCAAGACATTTATATTAATTAATCAATATGTATTAATGCAGTGGAGACACAAATGACAAGTCTAAGCATGGTTGTGACTTTACAAATAAATGTTTTCAACATGGTACCTCTCATGGCCATTAGTGCATTGCATGTTTTACATCTATAGGTCATTATTTGAATGAAAAAGCCTAAATATTATTTCACAAAGTTTTCACTTAAACATGAAAATGGTGTGTTTTATTACTGTAAACTTATGATATTTTGAAACTATGACATGCTTTCTTGTCAAGAATACTTTACTAATAACTGATAAAGAAATTTCTAAATGAGCGCAGTCTTATTGCCGAAATAAATTTTTTCTGTAATGTCTAGAACCACTGTGAAGTTGCTGCGAAATCTTAGAGAAATGTAACAGCAGGTTTGAGTAATCTGACAAAAGATTGGCACAAAGCAGAGTTTACAGACTATAATACTGATGAAAATAAGTTGAGTCAGTTGACAAAGAAAATCCAGATAAATATCCCTAAAATACATCTAGCTAACACTGTCCAGTTGCTGGACCCATAACCTTGCAATATCTGTCATACAATAATTTCTTTACATTTTTCAATACTTCTTTGAGTTTTTATGAAATCTGGGGTGGGGGGACACTTGTCACCCACTTGGCTCCTTCAGGATCCAAGATAGCCACCAGGCGACAACATAGAACCAAAATCTATAACTGATCATAACTTATGTTCTAAGTACAGAAGAATGTATTGTTGGTGTCAATTGGTAAATTTTTAAGGGTAAGGAATCTGATCATAATTTTATTATCCAGTGGCCATCTTGTGTGTGTACAGTATGTACTCAGATAACATGGCATCTGTATCTACCAGCAATGCAGACTTGGTTAAAGAGGAAGGGAACATATTTGGGCAGGGAGTCGAGGACAAAGCTGAGGAACATAGAGAGACCAGAGATCTTAAGAGACTGAGAGGAGAATGTCGCTCTGAAGAGATTCCAGAAAGTTATCTGCTTTCCTGGGTGACGTGAAGTTTTAGATGGGTGAATGGGGCATTCAGATCACTCACAGCGGATTCTGGTTACTATCAGCAAATCTGTTGGGGACATTATGAACTGTGTGGAGAAAAATATAGTTGTCAAGCTCGACAGACCAGACCGAGGTTAGACGAAGTTCTAAGAAGCAGGGTAGACAGGAGTGACAAGCTGGCGAAAACGTCTGATGCCATTACCAAGGTAACAGGCAAAATGCAGGCAGTCACAGAGAGAATGAAGCAGCTTGAAAACCATTCCATAGAACAGGAAACCAGATCAAGAATGAATAACCTTTTTCCTCTAGGAGAAAAGAAAATGTAAACTGCGAAAAGTGTTGCGACAGTCTTATCAGTGAAGAACTGAAGATAAAAGATATCATGCAGATCCAGTGTGTGCATCGTTTAGAGGCAGATAGGGTGGCAAAGGGAAACCCATAATCCCTTCCTTCATTTACTATCATGAAAGACAACCTGTCTGTAGGAAATACAGGCTAAAAATGCTTAGGGTAACACTGAAGTAATGCACCACGCCCCTACCCCTGCCACTGCTACATAGATTACACAACCACAGAAACAAATGATTAAACACCAACATCACCATTCTACTGAACTCAGAACAGAAGTTATTATCAATTATAAATTATGGATCTATATTTCCACCATCTTGGACTCTGACAGAGCCAAGAAGGTAGCACGTATCCACCTGGCCGAAAGTTCATAAAAACACTAGTGTAAAATACAAAGAAATTATTGTAAACAGACATTAAACACTAGTGTAAAATACAAAGAAATTATTGTAAACAGACATTGCGAGTTTTTCAATAAACATGAGGGCCTGCCACTGAACAAAAGACTGAATGATTGAATAAACGCACAATGCAATGCAAATCCTATTCTGCCGTGTGCAGTCACAGCCGTTTGTTTGAAGGAATCCAAACCATAATAAGGCATCTCAGGGGCGTAGCGTAATGGTAGTCAAATAGTCATTGACTACCACTTAGAAAAAGAAGGCCTCATAAAAAAAACACCAAAAAATATTGAAATAAATGCCAGTGCTTATAGCCCATTATTAATTGTAACATATTAAGCCTCAACCCCCTCCAAAAAGCAGAAAAAAACGCTGCACATCGCTTGAAATGTTTATCACAAAAATGGTACTTGCACCTTGACTGAGCCCCAAGTGCAGCCCAGTTTAGCTAGCCAAGCAGTCATTTTGGATTTTGACTTCATAGGTCAACTCGCCAGCAGCCCCTCTTCTACCATCTTAATCGACAAAATCAGCACTTTAACCCAGACTCAGCAACATCCATGAGCAGTGTTAGAATTTCCATGCCTGTAAGCAAAATTCTAAATGCCTACGGAAGAGAAATGAGGCTGTAAAGAAAGAAGTCAGATGAATGACTTCCCCTGTTTTCATTCACCGACTTGGAATTGGGTCGTGTGGGTTAGCTATTGCCTGTGTGTTTTCTTGTCTTGGTGCTCATAGGTTAGACTAGATAGATCTAGATCTAAAGTCTAGATCTATACCCTGAAACTATCATTTTTGGCAAGATGGATTTATTGAAACTCCTACTATACTTGGTTGTTTGCCTGCAAGCTCTCTCTTAGCAACATGCGACAAATAAAAGACACTCTCACTTATGAGGTAAGCCAGACACCTAAAATAAAAAAAAAATGTTTAATGTTCTTTGCTGCGGAAGCAAAGTTAATCAAAGAATTAACTTTCTCCTTGGACACCGTCCTCAATTATTTTGCCCACATGCCCCCCCTTATCTATAAGGAATAAACAATAGGTCAAAACCAATGCTGTTACCATTGTTGTTATTGTTGTCGTTGTTATTGCTTGATGTTGCCTTGTTATTATGCAGCATTCCTGGTTTAGATGGTAAAGCAAATCTTTGCTATATAATACTACTTTGTTTCATGCATGATACCGCATCTCCACTTACTGTGTATGTAGAGTGCCATTGAGGTAAGAGGACTACCATTCGCCTAGCACTGAGCAAGTTTGTTTGTCTACCTAATTTCGACCCCCACGCTACGCCCCTGAGGCATCTGAAAACACTTTTGATGACAGCAACAGGCTGAAAAAGTGATAAATCCTTTCTGGATTAAGATTGAATTGTGTCAATAAAAGAAATTCTGTGTTTCCAATCACAAAACTTAACAGGCTTCATTAAAATGAGATAGTTTGGGGTTGTCCACTCAAAAGAAAGTAATTGCACAACATTCTTGGGTTATATGTATCTGATATCTCCTATTTATTTGCCTAGCTGGATAACTCTGTGTGTTTATAAGACTAAAATACTCCTCTTAACAAGTGATCACTTGAAAAAAGCTCCAACTGTCAAATGTGTTCAGTTAAAATGTAATAGTAGAGAATCAAGAACACAACATAACAGCTAAAAGTGCTAAAGGCAGGATGTACTGACCGGCATTACGGATCTGGCAGATCTAGTGGTCTGTGTAGGCATTAGAAGGATGGGAACATACAATTACAGGAAAAATCTGATTACCACAACTTGACATAAACATAATATGTGGGTAGAGAAACAAAGGTAGTTGATAAAAAAAAAGTGTAACACTAAAGGCAAAAATATGAGCAAGGCAACATTGCTGATAAATCCTACCTAAAAATACAGAGATGCCACTTCAACAATTCAAAATTCCCTAAACATTTGTCAGCTGGCTTGAGATGTGGATCATATTGAATTCCATGTTTGTTAATGACAAATGCCTCCCAAACTCAGAAAGAATCCTTCAGACAGGCATCTTTGTTTTCATTACCGTGCTCACAAAAGAAAGTATCTACCATACATTTATTTAGAAGTATAAATGCATTCAACCTCAAAGTTGTCCTTGAATTCTCTCTGGTAATCCATTCACTTTCCTATTCTTCCCTCAAAGTTGGAAAAAAAAACCCCAAGAATGACAGAAAAGCAGCAATAATTTGTCATGCAGCCAGTTCAAATGAGGCTGTCATCTTTTTTTAACACATCAGGTTATTGATTCAAAAACTTAACACTCTTAGCGCAAGGTGCATTGTCTCCTTCTGGTTGCGTGACCATTGTTATGGACAATGATCACTGCATATGTTGTCAGCTGGCTGATTTGCTGCTGGGGGTTAAAATTCTGTCATGCCCAACGTTTTTCAAGGAGACGCCTATATATTCTATTGCCACATTCAAACATGGCAAGTGAACAGTAGAATATATTTTATCATATCATCACGACAGTTAAACTGTATTTTCATTAGGTGAAAACATTTTAGACGTAGCATTATTATGGTCCATCATGTCCCATGCAATAGAAATAAGTCAGAGAAAATTGGCATAAAAAAACATTTTTTTTGTAACAGAAATAATCGTCTCTGCTTTAAAAAAAAAAAATCAAATTTACCCACATTTATGAACCATTCGTTCATGACCAGTATTTTTGTGTATAAAACTGTTTAATTTTCCATTTCTGCAGGAAATGAAAATTTGATAGTAATTGCTCCAGTCATTTTTACAGCTTGATATCTCAGCATATATAACAAAGTCTAGAAATATAAGCCTTGTTTTGATTGCTGCAAGACGTCAGTATTAGTAGGAATGCGCTCTACCTTTTGAAGCAACATTATTTTGGTATCTATAGATTATTTAATCCTAGAGAAGATACTGTATTGTAATCCTGAAAGGTTTCCACAAAGGCTAACAGTGCAGTATAATATACACCATTCATATTAAAAGCAACTGTAGTCTCTACTTCTACTCTCTTCTCCCAACTCTATGCAAGAACAACATCAACATCCATGGAAAAAGCAAACTCTATGATCAAACAACTGAGTAATGCAACAAGCATTACACTGCAATTTCTACCCAGACTATATATAAACTATAGAAGTTTCAAAGTCTCATTTTCCTGACAAGTTAAATTATATCATAAATGGACAAGTTTAAATCAAAGGATGATGACACTAAATCATGTTTGGGATGCTCGAAGCCTGCATCTAATTTCAAAGTCCACAAATATTTAAAACTGTCTAATTTTCTTTGTAACTTTGGTATACAGTGGAACCCGCTTAAGCGGGACGGCTCCGTTCCCGACGAATCGTCTCCCTTAAGCGGGCGTCCCGCTTAGGCGGACTATCCATTATAAAGTGATTTCTTAGCTAGTTTGTGCGTTTCATTCAAGTTAAGGGATATCATTACTTGTTGCTAGTGAGGTGTGACAACAGAGTAAGATTTAAATTGTATTTATACTGTTTAAAATATACTTATTGCAGTCTAACTGCATTTTCAATAGACTTGCAGAGCATATTCTTTGCGGGGAATGGGATTTTTGGTTGGTTTCAAAGAAGCACCTAAGCCTTCTCACCACTCTCCTTTGAAAATTAAAAAACAATTTCTTTTAAAGACCAGGACATGTCTACATCAGAGGGAAAGAAATAATACATGTTAAAATAAAACTGGAGAGAATATGAAAGGTCTAACATCTCTGAAGTCGAGATGTTCGCCGGCCCCCATTCAAGTGATCAAAAATAATTTGGGATCAAATTTACATGATCGTAAACACCGGCAAAGATAAGCGTCACACTTCTCGCTCCACATCTGGCCAGAGCGCGACGCGAGCGGCGTGTGTCAAAAAGCCTTTACGCAATGCGAATGATGGTCATGCCTATGTGACCGACACCCTGGCTGAGTGTTGTGCAATAGCGCAGGTAAGGCTCGTAAGTGTCAATCACTGCGTAAGCTGAAGAAAGGATAAAGTGTGGCTGACAGGGGGCGGGGCTTACTTAATCCTGATCCGTTGATGCTTGCGCGGGTTAAATGACCAGCGGCTAGGATGTCCGCTCTGATTCGTCCATGCGTGCGCCGAAGGGTCAACTGCCCGACAGAAGGCTATGGGGAGGTTGTGTCAATTACTTCTCACATAACGTAAGGGGGGTGATCAGGGCCGTCGGTACAAGCTTCTTTGTAGCTCTCAGGTTTTCAGTTGATGGGCAAAGGTACGAGACACAGTACGATAGTGACAATTTGCAGCATTCTTGTCAAAAACAGCGTTTATATTACGGAAATCTGGCTCCAAGTCGTCTCGCTTAAGCGGGTTGCCGTCCCACTCACATGTATAGATTTAAATAGCAAAAATTCCGTTCCCGAGGCATTTGTCTCACTTAAGCGGGCGTCCCGCTCACGCGTGTCCCGCTTAAGCGGGTTCCACTGTATATCCACTTTCAATAAATGTATTTCAAAAATTACACTTGAGAAAATATATCAAATTTAAATTCAAAATAAGGTGATCTCAGAGTATTTGTTTCAATCAAGGCAAACTGAGAGAAAAAGAAACTCACAATAAAGAACATAACGTCGCCTTCCACACGAAAGGGCATATCCCTGTTTTTCACGTTTTTAAGGAGAGCGATTTACGTCCGATTCGATCATATTGATAGTTAGCTTAAGCCCTTAGGAATTTTATGCTATATCTTCGTTACTATTTGAGCTAGGGATACACCGTTTCGTGTGAACATAGTTCTGAGATAGCACTACGTACTGGTGGTGATAACTCAAAACCGTCAAAAATCGGGATACGCCCTTTCGTGTGGAAGGCGACGATAAACAGCAACAGTAAAATTATCAGCACAACATTTCAGGACATATATTGGCTAAACAAGTCACACACCGGCAACCTACCCTGCCTGTCATGGAGATGTTAAGCATGTTGCCTGCCTCCTCATTCAGTGGAAGTGACACATCAAGACATGGTTCGCCTCGTCTCAAGCTGGTGATGTTATCCTGGAGATCACTGATCTCTTCGTCTCTCTCTTTTAAACGCTTCTGAAGGTCACGGATTTTGTCCTTTAAAGACAGACATACAATATACTTCAGTTCACAACTTCATCTATCAATAGTTTGCTTCATATATGGTGTATTCAGATGGTGTCCCAAAATAATATAAAAGTTGTCATAAACATTACCAGGTGTTTAAAGTTCGAAACTGAACCACATATCACTTGTAACATACGGAAAATATCCACTTACCAGGTTACAAGACTGCTTCTCTAGCCCTCATGCTGAGATTTGTCATGATGGCAAGGGCAGAAAAACAAATTCATGAAAGGTCAAATCCACAATTAGAGTATATCCACCAACCGCGGCGTGTTTAAGAAAGTCAATTCATTGTGGCTGGCAAATTGAAATAGAACCAGTCTGATTGGACCGACGCAGTTGCTATGAGTTATAGAACATGACCATAAAACAAAACGGGTCAATGCAATAAGATTTGATATTTATCATGTATTTTCAATGATGCCGGATTCCTGGTCGGTGTGGCCATATCTCCAAACCGCGTCCGTTAAATGCCTGCATTCTGACCGCAGCACCCGTCTCCTTGTGTGCAAAGGCACATGAGTGGAACATCATGCTTCTGGATCCCCGTTCTCCCTTCTTTTCATTATTATTTAAGGACTAGATCTACACTTCAATAGATCTACTCCTTCCAGAAAGGGCATATGCATCTAAACCAATGCCTTCAAATGGTTTGAAACAACGGAATAGAGATAAAATCTAGCTCATCTTGAGTCAACCAAAGTTCGAATCCAATAAATAGCTTTGAGATGGCCCTTCATCACTCTTGTGCGCATGTAGAAGGGTACCCTTTTGATTTGGACAACAAATTCACCCAATGAGCTGATAGTTGATAGTCTAGTTTAATTTTTGTGTTAAGTGAAAATAGGAATAAAAAGTCACTTGACATTGACAGTCACAGAAAGAACAAGTCAGAGACAGAAGGAAAACATGAGAAATAAAAAAACACAAAATCCATTAAGAGTAGATCTACATAAATTTCACAAGAGTGTAAATAATCTCTTGGATTCTATTAATAATTAAAAATCTAATACTAAATGGATCTTGATTCCATGGAGCAAACAAATTTCCACACAAAATAAAGATTTAAAGGCTAGAGTAATCATGCCATATTATGTACAATAAACATGTGCATAAGGCAGGTTCCACAGCCGTGGGCCCAAAAGCTGGCTTCAACTTTAACTTTCAATAAAATAAAGAATTCTTAAATCAAACTCTTTTTGTTGGTATTTTTGTGTCTTGCTGAATGTAATTAAACATGGAAATAAAAAAGAATTGTTGCTTTCAATGTTTTTGTTGTTTTATTTTACGTTATTCAATACCGGTCGTGACGTATTCAGAAACACACACTTTCCCGATTTTCGATATCGTGTATGAAAACCCATGCAACAGTCACAAATCAATGCACACGACCCTTCACTTAACGGAAACATTAGTACTCACGGTCGTTTTGAGGCAGGAACGCTCAAACAAAAAATAGGGTCAAGGACGTGCCTATGACAGCTTTGTTTACATCAGTCATTGTCGTACAGGCTGTGCATCCGATTCTCGGCTTCAAATTCCATGCGAACATGATGCATGTTTTTTTCGTTTTGAGCTAACTTTTATGCCTGAATTCGAAATAAAACAATTGTTTTTCATTATTAAGTTTGCTATTGTTGATTCCTGCAAAAATAATAGCTCTAGGCCTAAAAAAAAAAAGTTAACCTCTTGTGCATCCGATTCCCCGTCACGACCGGCTTTCACTTTGCGATCTATTGAAGTTGATTCGGAAGTGGATAGCAGACGTTTCTGTGCGCTAAAATTAATTGAAAGACATTTCTTTTTATGAAGAACCTCTGAATATTTTATCAAGTTAGTAAGTTTTGCTGATTTCGTGACAATTAATCTGTGTGTCGGATAACGACCTGCCGAATCACGACCTGCCTGAACGCGTAAACATTGAGAAGATCGCTAGTTTTGTTAGTCTTTCTTGTTCTTTCTCGCTATTTTCTTGTAAAATTCGTTAACAGAACATTATCGGCGTAGTACCAATCTATTTTTATATAACGATATTTAGAAATGTCTATGCGATAGCCCTAGAAATTGGTAAAGATATATATATGCACTTTTGACGGACGTGACGCTACCTATGAAGCTGAAGTGAAGTCTGCGCACTTCAGTAAGAGGCATATAATTCTTCAAAATGTAGTAGCATACTACAAGTACAAGAATGAGGAGTATCAACTAGTGTGGCATGCCCTCATATTCTTGTCAGAAGGTGCAACGAGCCTTCTTTGACACGGGAAAGGTGAAGCAAGAAAATGAGCTCTGCTGTCAAGGGGGGAACCAACTTCAGAAATGCCGCCGACATGTACAACTGGGCATCGGCTGAGTTGACCAAGGGCACTGGGCTCAGCAGGAGGACTTTCTTCCTCGTGAAGAATGGGGAAGAGAACTGGGATAGGCCACAAGCTGACATTGCAACAGTGCCAGGTGTGACTTTTGTTTCATTTCCGTGAAACTGAGTCTTGTTGAATGCTTGATGCTTATAACACAGCCTTTGTTGAGAAAAAAACATCACCAACATAGATTTTATACTTGCTCCTTCTAATTTACTTGGATAATCTCACTAACTTCAATGGATGTCTATCTATTTTACCAGTCCAAATGTGACTGTTTGATGGAATTCACACATTGAATTGTAAGGTTCACATTTTTTCAGGGACCTGGTAGATGCACAAGTGGAGAGAGTCAATGACTATATCTTACAGTCACGGCACCTGGCATGCTTCTGTTGCGCTTGTAGAGCCTCGTACACCACCCTGTGCATCAATGCCCACATTGTTGGAAATTTCACTGGTCACAAATTGAAACATCTGTAACATTATGATAGATAACATTGTGTGAATCGGCCTGATGTGGTTCTGTAGTTCCAAATCGAGAATAAAGTAACTTTTATGTGACATAAGCAATGTTTCTTTGATTTTTTCCTTTCTAATGTTCTTATTTGTGATTAGAATGGTGTTATTTTTGTTCCTGTGCTGATTGTATCTCATTCTTTAAAGATTTTCAAAGTGTACATAATTATGACAATAATAAGGGGAGGTAATTTCAACGCCTTGTTACGCTGACTACAAAGGTCTGCTGCTCATGAAATGGTCATATTTCATCTTCCCACTCAATACCCTTTCAGAAAATGTATGACACTCCACTATTCGCAATACTTTATTTTTGCTCAAATTTGGGAAATGTGTGTGACCACAGTTGTGGAACCTGCCATAAGATATGAACTGTGAACTTCTAAGACATTTTAGAAACTCTCATGTGAAACATCCTTCTCACAGGACTCCTTCAGTTTCAACAGTTCATTCTCGATCCGTACATTCAACATTTCACTGACTTCATCCCAATTTGGATCACCCTCATTCCCCATCACCATTTAAGCATTGGATCCGGCAACAAGTGCTCCTCATAACTCACACTCATTTGCTTGCTGTCCAGTCACTTCTATAGGCTCAGACACACATCCGATTGCTGATTCTTCCGGTTCCTCCATTTCATCCTCCAAGAGTCTATCCATTGCTTCCTCTAAATCACACTCTATGTCAACCATTTCATCTCCATCGACACTTGTATCATCATCACTCTCAGGTGTCCTGGGTCTCCTTTTCTTTTTTTTCATGTCTTTCTTCTCCTTTTCCCTCTCTTCTGCTCTTTTTCGTTGTTTTTTTTCCTTCTGTTTCTTCCTTTCTTCAAGCTGCTTCTTCCTTTCTTCATGCTGTTTCTTCTTTTCTTGCATCCTCTCGTTTCTTTTCTTGTGCCTGTAGCTTTGGTTTTTCTCTTCATTGTCTTCTTTTTTCTTCCATTGTTCTCTTCCTCGAAATGCAAATTTATCTCCTGGGCTTTCAGCGCCTCTTTGAAAGCACTCCCTCTTATCATACTTGGGAGAGTCGTTTTCCCTTTCCCCTTCTCTAAACTGGGAATTGCCAGAGGATTTGGGTTTATACGTAGGAGTGAACATGTAGCCTCATTGTTTTGTCCCGCTTTCACTTCAGCAAGACACGAATGACATTCTTTGTAGATCAGATTCTCACAATCATTTGGAGTCAAAAGACTTTCCCTCGTGCATAGCGCATGTGAAGAGATACTCGTGTAGTTTTTCTTCTCTCAGCTTTGTAGTTATAATCAACAGTTTGGTCAGGGGGCCAAAAAATCCAGTTGAAGACGATGCACCCGGCTTAGCAGAAGCTTTAGACAAGATGGCTGTGGATGCTACTGGTTGTGGTGTATCTGAGGTCCCAGTGGCCAATAAGCCATGTTTTGGGGCAGGTTCTTCAAGGTTGTAATGGGATCATAATGGCTATGGAGCGGTGCTGTGGGGTAGGCTCTTCAAGAGTAGTAGTGGGTGTCCCAGTGGCTGTGAAGCTGTGTTGTGAGGTAGTCTCCTTAGAAGAAGAAGAAGCTCTGTAGAGAGAGTGGCTGTGGTGCATATATTTGCACAGGTGCCTCAGATATTTGTGTGGTCTGAGTAATGGAATCTGTAACTTTGGACCTGAAAAGCTTTTGATGAAAAGGCTTGGCTGTTGTTGTCTGGTAACTCTCTTGGAACACAACTGCAAAGTTCTTTTTGGTGATAAGCTCTGAGGCTGTCTTGGCATGAACTGCATTTTACCATGCTTCCTTCATAGATGAAAAAATCCCCACGTCTAATGGTTGAAGTCGATGGGAGGAGTGGGGTAGAAGGCAATAGAGAATAATGCGAATGAATTTCCGAAGCCCGCATCATTTGGTGTCCCTCTATGAGAAGAAGCATTGGTTTCTTAATGTTCTCAGTTTGAGGGACAAATACCGTTTCACGCCAGCTTATGAAAGAGTCTCCGTCAATCTGTCCCCTTTTTGTTTGAGAAACAAAGCAATCTGTGAATACTTCTTCAGGCAGGAAGCCCCAGAACCTTGTGCCTGGATACACAAGCATTGGGTGGATGTATTTGCCTGCAGCATTATAGCAATTGAGAGCTGTAATAAGTGTCTTGTCCTCATTTCCAACCTGAAATGTACGTTTAGCAGTAAGGAATGATAGGATCTTTCTTGACGTTGTGTCCAGCTGGAAACCAGATTCATCGGCGTTAAATATTTTTATTGGATCAAGGAGCACTGTTGGATCTATCCCGATAATGTCCTCTTACAATTAATTTGTCAAACTAGTTGACAATGTGTTCTCTGGTCACTACTCCCCAGCTTTCGTGGCTTCCGCAATGTCAGGTCTGGGTGGTGATGTTTGAAAAGTTCGAACCACGACTTTCCAGGTAGACTATCATTCCACTTTGTCTGCCTGCCTTTAGAATCTAGGTACTGTTTCACCATGTGAAAAAAGTCAGCCTTAGATCTTGCAAATCCCTGTCAAGGATTTTAGCCATTCAAAAAGCTCTTCTTCCTCTTCTTCTTTCAATACTGCTTTGGACTCTAGCTCCAACTTCATCCGACCAGATATTTTGTCGAAAAGCGTGCTTCATGGTAGGCCTATGCCATAAAATTTTGCCCCTATTGCTTAGGCATGCCCTGTTTGGCAGCATCAATTGCATCGTGCAGGTTTTTCTTCATTCATATTGGAAAAAACTGGTTCGCTCTCAGCTGTGCCATCTGCAAAGAAACAGAAATCCATTGACGTTTGAATTGGTTGGCATTTTAGACAGACTCTCAACAGAATTTTTAATATAGAGCCTACGAATTTCTACATCCCCCCGGTGTAAACTCAGTCTACATGAATCGGGATCTTTGGGTAGCTCTAAAGGCTTATTTCCACAAAAATTTGAAAACAAATCGTTCTAGGCTTTAGTAGAGCTAGATCCTACCCATAAACAGAAAGAATTGGAATTAGGTAAGACATTATATGGCCTATAATATAAACAGAAAGCAATCTTAAATTGGTTTATATAAGTGCCGCACTTTCAAGGCACTATCGATTTTAAAGAAAAATTCCCATTTCATCGCGGCCGCCCTATTGCTGTGGTCAGAATCACACAAGAATTTACTGCCTTCTAACTGTGGCACCCCTGCTACAGCCTCGTATGAGAGGCAAAGCACTAGTTTTCACCTTTAATACTGATCTACAGGCATCTTTAAACAATTCTAATTAAATAATTCTAAGCCAAAATTATAATAGGCGGCACAACAAAGCACAAAAAAAGCACTTACCTTAACTTACAGAAAAGTTATTTTTGATAGGTGTCACATTCAAACTTTCGTAGCGAGAAGCAGGAAGTCAGTATTCGCAAAAGGTAACTCAAAATGGTTAAAGAGCCACATGATGTAAATCAAAATGTTGGAACGAGATTATGAAAAAGTGATGTGGTTGGTGGACAGCCGCGCTTTGGCAGATATACTCTACTTAAAACTCGTAACTGCCAGCACAAAGTTCGCAAACCTGCAGAAAATTCTTCATATTTTAAAACAGGCTTTTCTTTCAGACGTTAAAAAGGAAAGTTTGGCCACTCATTTATTCATGAGCAAAAATGAAATGAATACATGAGAAAGTGTCATAATGGGAGACAGGTTTCAGGACAAAGAAGGCTAAAATCAAATTAAAAGCAATATCATCAAAACTCAGTGAAAATGACAATTACTTTAGTAGGATTTATTGATAGGAAAGTTGTATACAATTGGGTGATCTCATAGGAACAGGTCTTTGTCGCAAATCAACTTGTGATGGAGGTTACTGTGATGTAACGAAAGTGCAACTAATTCTCGAAGCACTCGTAAGGTAGATTCACGACGGTTTAGGGACTTTTGTGAAGTAAACATAACACCTTCGTTACTCAAAGTGTTCTGATTCTGTTTAGCGAAGAAGTTCAGCTGGTTAACTCACTGATTACGCGCATCCCTGGCACAGCCGAGCACCCCAAAACGCCAGATTTTAGGCAATATTCAAATGCCTATAACGCTATTATTTATTAATATTTTTCATTGCAGTTTTTTCATTGGAAAGATCAGTTTCTTGTGCTTATATAACATATATATTGCTTTTATATTCAACACACAATTTTTTGCACACCATGTAAGTGAAAATAGTCATGAAAAGCAGGTTTCGCATTTTTCAGTATCACTTCATCACTCTCCTCATCACTGCCACTACTGCTGCTAATGTTTGCTACATAATCCATATCTTCATTAGAGCTAGATCTGGAATCTTAAAATAAGTCTGTTTCATCATCCGTATCTTTATAATACCCCCTAACATCAACTTCGTCGTCTCAGCCATCTCCAAGAATTATTTCACGCACTTCATCGGCTTTGTAGTATTGCTTTCTAGGCACAGCCATTGTGGGAAAGGGCATTTTTTTCCCTTTGTCTAAGCGGTCGTCTAAAACCATCCCATAATTCCTCCAATGCTTGAAAATTGCAGTCGAGTTGGAGGACTCACAAAAAAAAGGATACAATTTTTATTTATCTTATGATATTGAAAACAAAACTATATTAAAAGCACCGGACCCTCGGGTCTAGCACGTAAACAACGACTGCTAGGTTTACCAGACCCTGAAGTCCTGTGCATAATCAATGAGTTAATAAGAGCAGAAATAACTGAGAACTTGTGTGAGATCAGTATTTTGCAGATGGCACATGGTCAGCATGACATTATTGTCTTAAATTTCAACAGGCATAAGTTTGGAAGCACACATATGTCTAATATTGTTATCCATGCATATAAATATCACACTGAGCCAACAAAACAACAAAATAATGAAATAATCATGATCAGAAAAAGAACAAAGAGATGATCTATGAAAATGAGTACATACTGGACCTAACTCATGGTGTACAGGATCTAACTCGTGGTTTATGTCACCATTACATATTTGTGACGACATGCATTTAACCTGTTGTTTTGCAGTTCAGTTTTAGTTTCACACCCTGGGCATGAAACAATGAAATAATCACAATGTGACATGCCACACTGCATATGCCTTAATCCCTTGATTACAACGGAATGTGTTGCATACAGCACAAAGTGATGGCGATAACCCTGAAGCCATCATTGGAAACAAAGGCTGCATCCAAAAATAAGCAGATGTTGATTACAGCTGACCAACATAATCATATATTTAACACAACTGATCTTAGTGTTATCTGTACATTAGCAGGAAAGAGATTTAGAAGAAAAATGCCCTGAAGACCAATGTGATCAATGTCACAGCCTTTTATGAAGTGATTCTCCTTTGAGAAAGACAGACAAAAATTAACTAAATTTCACCCAGTGCAATCTTTATTCATTTTCTAAGCCTATTAAACACATTTGTCAGAACAGAAACAAAAATACGCAAGACAATATCAAACCTCTGTGAGGTGTTCTCTTTTTTGAGTAGGAAAAAAGTGAATTTTAACATATTTTTTCCCATTTCATCAGAACAAATAAAACTCAAGCCCTTCTTATTTGCATAGTTTATATTTAACCATTTTTGTAAATGTTAAACCAATAATAATGTTGAATATTACAGGGAATTTCTGAAAAATTCAAGTTTAAAAAAGATTTTGTCTATTTAAGTGATCTTGTGGAACTGGCATTTATCAAAAACAATAAAAATCACGTGGCATTCTCTATTCACTCTACCTGCTGGAGAGTTTCCCCTTCCACCTTCACTGTAAGTTGTTCTTCCACAAGCTGCAGTTTTGCCTTCAGCTCTTCAATTTCACAGTTCTTCTCTACCAACAACTCGGGAGGTAAGGCCTGCTGTGAAGAAACATTGGGTGTGTCGGAAATCTGAGACTGCAGTTCTTCAAGCTGGCTCTGTTGTATAAGAAGTAAAAAAGATACATATAAGGTGAGGACAAGCCTAACGGTTGATTTCATACTCCCAAAATATACAAAAAGAATCGTTAAGGTGGTTTTTGTGTAAGTTAAATAATACTACCTGACACAAGGCTTTGCTGTGCCTGGAATTAGAGTATGCAATTTTAAATAGTCCCTATAAAATCAGAAAATCGCCTTTGGGGGGGTAGAGGGGAAGGGGTGGGGGGGAAGAGGTTGGAATGAATTTCAAAGGTCCTACATGCAAGTACTTCTGCAGACTCAGAATAGGTGGGTTTTTGCCATTCATGTTTAAACTGTGTGGTTGATGTGGGAGGGGTAAGGTTATCCTGTTTACTGTGTGAAAAGGCTTAAAATATTAAATGGCCTGATTCATTGCCAAAGTTCTGAAAGACTAATCGGTCTTGTCGTATCTTTCTATGTGTCCAATTAATTTTGAGGAAGACTTAATATGTGTGAGAAGTATTTTGGCCTGGCACCCCTTGATAAATTAAATGAGGGGTATAAAAGATTACATGGCCAACATGAAAAAAAAAATTGGCATCTTTATACCATGACAGCTGAAGTATCACATGGAATTTAGTCTCAAAAAGCCTTCTACCTCGAGGGAAGCAATCCTCAATCTTGTCCTTCTTCCAGTTTTGTTTGCTTCTTATTGAGGGACCATCTAGTCTTTCAGGTTTTTTTTTCCAAGATTTACTGGGATATGAGACAGTATTTTTGATTTGAGTATTTGCCATGTAGTGTTTTGTTGTGATTTCCTCTGAGCCCCGTGGAAGGGATGCACCAGGCAGATATCCAGGCCATATCAGGCTATCCAAGAGATATGCTCTCAGTCTCGGTCAGAACAATCCCTGCTTCATCCAAGATTACCTGTAGACCAATGATTCAAGCTGACTGAAACAATGTGGGTCAGATTGTTCCTCCCATCTCCACAAAAGTACAGACCAAAATACTGAGGCATTTTATGTTCCTAATGCCAATAAAGCTCTCGTATCAGGGTCCAATTTTTCCGCTGTAAGAGTTGTACTATTGTGATACGGATAGCTATCAATGTGCTGGGCCATTTCATGAGATAGAAAGAGTTAGATAAGAAGATGACAGAAGAAAGGACAACAGACAAAAGACCATCTAGACAGAACACGGTATGCAGGATACCAAACCTGCATTTGCTGCAACTATTAAATAAAATCTGGATCCTGCTTGGCTTACCTTAAGATTTTCATTCTCCTCTTGGGCATATGTGATTTCTTGAATCCTAGACACTTTGTCCTTGATCACCTCAGCCTCCTCTTCTCTGGACTTTAGAATACTCTCAAGATTTTCTATTTTGCTCTCAGCCTCGTTCATCTGCGGAAGGGTCAGTTTTATGGTCAAATATTCCGAATTAAAAGGCAACAATGCAGTACAGGCATTACTGAATAGATATAATTTGTTGGCAGATGCTGGGGAGGACAAGCGCACATGTCATTATACTATTTACACTCCATAAACGCCTAAAAACTTCATTTCTGGTGTAAAAAAATTAAAAATGCTAGAATTTATATTTCAGATGCATTTATGCATCAAGCAATTAATCTCCAGCCTCTGTGAGCAAGCTAGAGGATGGTGGGGTAGATTCTGTTGTCAAATCAACAGATGAAAAGGGTTCATTTAAGAGCAGCTCAATTTCAGGCTTTGGGAGGAGGGAGGCAAAGATTGGGGGATGGGGCATGGCTCTATTTTAAACATGGTCCTGCACAGCGGTATGGCCTATTATGAAGTGCTTTCCTGGAGTCCATAGAATTTAATTCAAGTTAAGAGTTAACCATTACATACTACTATTGAGATAAGCCAAAATAATTTCTCTAAATAATAATGTGAAGTTGCATTAGTGGACATTAGCCTGGACTTGTAAACTGCAATATTGGTATAAAAGAGGGAACGTGAAGAAAAAATGAATTACAGGAAAGAGTTAACACCCATAAAGCCACAGTATTCTGCTGCTACTCTCACTTGAACAAAGCCATTGTAAGACTGAGTTTATAGGATCCTTAACACTAGCAGAGGCGAATAAAACAAAAGTCCATCTGGCAGACTCAGCTGATGCAAACAAATATGGCAAGTATCAAAGAGTATACATGCAATATGGACCTTTGAATCTAGGGCGAGGAATGGTCACCTGTTTGTGAACAAGCAAGGGCAAGCTCCACTGGCAGAGATGATTGGTTGTGAGAACAACAATGATCATTGTGAAGGTAAAGCAATTTGACAAAAGGTGGCAGTTATGAGGCTTGGATGTGCCTTTTTCACATGTTGCATGTTCATTGGCACACAAAACAAAGCAAGCATTATGATGGAGCATGATAGTAACAATTTACATAATTCCTGTTAAAAATTGTATGAAAGTTCCCTCCAAATCATCTTGCTAAAGTGGGATAATATCTTGCTTACATGTATACATTTAAACTGTAAAGTTTCTGTGCCCAGGAAACATCATGTTTAAGAAGGTTCCACTGGATCCTACATTTCAAATTATTGTTTCCTAACTTCCATTTATAAACTTATGTTCACCTACGATTCTATAACACTTTCCAGCTGTCAGATTGTTAGAGACATGCACAAATTCTTCAACCCTGAAAGTTTGATCAGAGGAATATGAAGGCAAACCGTAATCAATCCTTAATTCAGATCTGGTTTCACCAGTATCTTAACTATCATCCACTCTTTCAATTCCTGACTGACCACACTCTCCTACCAGGGTATTGCTGCCTATTAGGCCTGTGCCAAACCTGGTCCAAGAAGTAATCTTGGGTAATAGTAATCGCCATAGTCAAAATCCGGGTACCTGGGTACTTGCAATTACTATCTAGCAGGCAAGTTACATTAGCAATTCATTGCCTCTCCTATCACTATGTGTAAAACTTTTAAAGCTCATAACCTGCCCAGGCAAGATTTCGTTACCTGCCCAGTCAAGGTTTTGTTACCCGTCCGGGCTTAGTCTGGGTTTTGGGTTTGAGATCAGTGAGAGTGTGCTTGCGAAATGATGTTATTTATTGTCGAAACAGGACCAACCCTTCTCCCCCTTCCCCATGCATTATGCTTTATCTGCTCTAATACTGCTATACTGCTCTGATACTAATGAGGAGTGCCGATTTTGTTTTCTTTGTTCCATTTTTTTTTTCTTTTGCTTTCCATTCTCCAACAGGGAAAATATATTTTTACTTCTTTTGGTCATCTCAGTTCTGCCTTTTTTGGTGTTGTTCTTGTATTGTGGTGTCTCTGTCAGTTCTACTATAGTGGCCTGTGCAGAAATACTGGGTGCTGTAATCATGAACATTCACTGATGTGCTTGACTTGCAAATGCTCTTCAGGTTGGTGGAACCGCCAGTATAGTGAAGCCATACCTTACAAATCTGACAGGTTACAAAGTCTAAGCCATTTTCCTCCATAAAGTCCCAACTTAAAATGTTAACCATGTCAAACACGTATATATGTGATGGTTGAGTGATAGTACTCTTTAGTTTAGATAGAAGTCAGTCTGGTACATGAGGAGACAAGAAATCATCAAACGAGGGCAATTAACTCTGAGAACAGAGGAAGACAAGGAAGAGGGGACTAGAGGGAGAAATTGCTGGTTGCTAGCTGCTTTAAACTGTGCGTTAATTAGATGACACATTATTCTGATGTGTCAAGCTGAGAAAGCATGATTACTTTACCAGCTTCTTTCCTCATGAGTGCACAATTACTAAGTCGAGGTTTATCCAGAGTCTCCTCTGGTGAGTAAATGATTACATGATTACTAAACCTGAGTTTTTCAAAAGTAATATTAGGTCCTGGTAGCTAATAGGTATTTTGGGTCCCAGGTACCCGATTACTTTTTGCCCGTGCCCATAGCCTATACACTGTCCTGTTATCCAAAGGGTGAATTGCACATTAGGAAAGACACCTCCTTAGATGAAAAGTACAGAATCTTTGACCATTGCACACTGAAGATTACCTTCTCTTCCATTCTTTCCACATTATCCCTTTCAACTTGGAGTTTTTGCCTAAGCTGAGCTGCATCAGAGTCTGCCTCCACATCTCCATAATGGCGCAACTGGTCTAGCTGGTTCTTTAGTCCAGAGATCTGGAGTAACTGTTGCTGAACTTGGTCCTTCAGTGCACTGTTCTCATGCTGCAGTTCCTGGTACACCCCATATGTAACTGGTATTACTTAAGGCAAGGATATTACATTACTACGCATAAGTTATTATCAGAATAAACACAATTCACATTCAACACAGAAGTGAAATTAAATCCCAGAGAATGATAAATACTTTTTCCTCAGCATACAAATTCTTTCTCCCTTCCATTAATTTGTTAAATTGCATCATGACAGACTTCACGTATGGATTGATCAGTTTCCAGACATCTGATAAACCTTTTTAAATCTTAAGGGGAGGCAATTAAAATGTCCATAACTGAGAAAATTATTGAGTTTTAGTTTACTTGTATTTTTTGTCCCTCTGGCTTTGTAAGGTCATATACAACATGTCCAGATGCCTAACAGTTGTTTCATGTTTGCGAGTTCCATGCACCAATTTTAAGTATTTATGTCCTATATTACTGGCCACTTTCTCACAATATAGATTTTGAGCTTACGTTTGAGGGGTGCCTGCGCAAAGGTCTTCTCTCCCTTATATATAATGATACGGTCTTTGTGCAGGCACCCCTCGAATTGCTCAATAATAAGGATAAGGATAAGGATAAGAATAACTTTATTTGGCCACAAAGGGAAATTTGTCTTGTTACAGTGTGCTTACAAAACATAAATATCTGTGCAAACACACACATTCCCTCGCTATCACACATACACACGCACATACTTCCACACACACATCCACAAACACACACATTGTAATAATACATCCCCACCCACACACACCTACACACACGCACACACACACACACACACACACACACACACACACACACACACNCCCCCCCACACACACACACATAAACACACACAAACACACATAAACACACGAAGACTGTTACTCTGTTACAATCATTGCTCTCAGGATGAGGAGTCCCGTTGCACTCGCACTGAATGTGGCACAAAAGAATTCTCTATACTGTAAGAATGGACCAGGGGCATGGCAGGCTACTTTTGAACAAGATAAACTCCAAACTGCTGTGAGTAAAATTTGGTTGCAGCTGTCAACCTGCACAAATTTGATGGAAGAGGTTTAATGTCAACGTTTGCTCACCGAAAGTGCAAAATTCCATTAATAATATGTGAACAAATTTGTGTCGCTTCACTCATTTTTTCTTTTTTAACTGATGAGGTTAAAATTTCAAATTCTGCTTTCAGTTCATTGATGATGCCATGCAGTGTGAAGCCGCTCAGCACTGTATGAATGTAGTCATCCGGGAGTGCATGCTGGTTCATTAAACTGCTACTGCACCATAGTGACAATGCAAGGATCTCCATATAGTAGACAGTCTTATTTAGTCATCTAATGGCCCATTCGTAGAATGGGTGTCCGTGCTAATTCAGTATTATGACGACAGATTAACTTCAACTTTGGCACAGATGTTCTGGATTCTGTTGTCCAAAAAATGATATAATGAATTTTTGGCAATATTTGGGAACACTCCCTTGTCAAAAAAATCTGTAGTGATGTCATCAAAATTTTTTAAAGTCAGATCAGAACATAAAGGAAACAAAATTACTGTACAATAATATGTTTTCCTTTCCCTATCTTCTCTGTCTTACAATCATATAGGATGCTTCTCTAATCCCAATGTCTTCAATGTTTAATACTCCCCATGTCTCCAGTGAGAGAGGGGAAGGCCTTCATAATGTCCAGAAGTGATAATGCTCCTTGTCATAACACAAGCTTTGCTATACTGAGAGACGGGTAACTACACTATACAGCAGTGCATCTTAATCATTATATGGGGAGATTCTCCTAACCCAGTGTGATGATTATTATAAGTGATATCTTACCTTTTCAGTGTACCCCCAAATACATCCAAACCTCTATTTTCCAATAAAATCACCCTAAAATAAACCCTTGACATTTAAAGAATGTTGGTTGATCGGGGCATCTGCTCTGAGAATCAAGTGTCATAGATATCATATGGGGAGCTTCCCCTATTAAAGAACCTAAACTAATGTAAAATATGCTTTGTTTCATTAACAACTTCCAACCCCTGTTTTACAGGGGAAGCTGCCTAAATAGTGCTGAATTTTTTTATCTGGTATAATTTTGACTTTCAGTGTTAAAAGTTTGCAAAATTTTAGCTATTAGCATGATAGTGATACTACAGTTTCATGAAATAAAAGCCAATAAAGACATTATAATTTCATAACATCATTGTATTAACACGAGTTATATTTCTGTTTGCTTATTTTGAGCTCAGTATATTGAGATTTAAAAATGGATGTCTAAACAAAAAACCAGTATGGCCACTGTTATCGTACCAAACGACATTTTTATGATGTGTGATATTATTTTTGGAATTAGTTAGATGCATATTTCTTCCTTAAACTCTTTTTGGATTTGGTACATAAATAACAATTCCTCACGCTTACTCCACATTCACCTAATTGATTTTCAAAGGATTTGAAGTTAACTCTCTGTTAACAGGGATATTATAATAACTAGTCAAAACCCCACATTGTTTTTAACAAAACCAAGAAGATACATGGAAAATTATAGAAATATAAATAACTCAGATCATAAAAACAAAATGACTTAGGCGAATGCGGAATGAGCGTGACGAATTTTTGGTAGAGGCTGTAGCACATCCCTCATCCGCCACCCTCCATCCTCCCCAAATATTACCAAACTGCAGGTGCAGCTCTTCCATTAAAATCAGAAAATTTTGTAGCGACAAAAAAACTTTATATGAGGCTGTTAATAGCATGACAGACAAGCATATCTACTAAAGGCAAAGCATAAGTGAAAGCAAATATACCTCCTCCACTTGTCGAACTCTCTGCAGCTCTTCTTCCAGCGGGATTAAAGATGGCCTGTGTATGCTCCTGGCAGGTGACATTGGAGGACTATTCTTTTCCTCTCTCTCACAGACACTTGTTGCCTCTTCCATGTTCTCCTGCTTTGCATTTTCGTCAGCCTTATCTGTCAGCTGCTTTTCCAATCTTGAGATTCTGTGTTTCAACTGCTCCTCTACATCTCCTCTCTGATCTAGCTCACTCTCTAGCTGAGACACCCATTTCTGAAATAAAATTAAAATATGACAAAATGCTGATGAAGTTTCTTTTGTTTTTTTTAAACACATCTTATAGCAAAAGTGGTGATATCTAAACTGGAATATTAATCAAGAAATGCTCTCTCTATGCATTTACAGCAAAAATTTTCAAACCAAATTGTAATATACACTTTAACAAATATTCAGCATCATTTAGAAATGTTATCTAAGACCCACAACTGAAATTTTACAGCATGATGCATCACAGAACAGTCAGCTTCATTTCTTTTGCCTCAGTGCAAAATAACTCACTGTCAAACTACCAACCAACGAATTAACAATAATAACCATCCTTGTTCATTATTCAGTCAATGTGTCTGCATTTCTTGATTTACATTACAGCCTGTTAAGAACTGAAATTTTCTGTTTTCCAATACATCTGCACAATCTTGAGTCAGTGCGAACATACTTTATTTGTTTTGTTGTTTGACAATACTGCACGGAATGGTTATGGTGAATAATTTGAAATTTAAGTAAAATCTGACCAACATGTATCTTTGTGCACATTACACTTCAGCAATTGTGAACACTGGTTACAAACAGATATAACAGAATAGCCCAAATGGCACATTCTGTAACATCTACTGCTCCTCACACACTTGACAAAGAAAAAAAAAAGTCTTGACCTTTGACCTGATGCATACAAGAAACCCAGGACCATTGTGAGCAATGCTCAGAATCAAAAGAAACTATAAGCAAAATAATAAATTGGATGGCTCAGCTGGAAGCATGATAGGTGAAATGAAATCACAGATGGAAAGAGCTAACTTGAAAAGATTGATATGGCTATTTCACTAACCATGAAAAATTTCCCCCTGCTTCTAAGGGTCATTAAGAATGGTTCTACTCAGACTTTATTAATTCATTTCTCAGCATTCCCAGCATTCAAGTCAGAGTGAATTATTTCAGTGGTAAACATAATTGGGGCCCATATGCTTACAAGGTAATGAAAGCTGATTGATTTCCATTTTCATATCCAAAGCGTATGAAGATCCTCCCTCACCGGCATAGGGAAGAAAAGATAACAGACTAAGATACAAGAAAAAAGAATTTAGAAAAAAAAAAGAAGACAAAAAGCAAGTCAGGATACATGTTTACCATTAAACAAAAAAAAAAAGAGAAACTACAGAACACGTAACAAACCATTATCAGTTTCTCATCTTATCATAAATGTGTTGCCAGAAAAAAAATATCGTAACACTCCAGACAACCTCATAAATGATCTATTGCCAGAATCTCCTGGAGAGTTAATTGAGGTCACTGATCTGACTGCTGCGGTCTTTAATCACTTTAATCATTCTGTACTCTGGCAATAAGTCTTTACCTCCTCAAGACGCTTTGAGAGTTTGTAAGAATCATGAAATGTATGGTTTGCACTCTGTCCCTCTCTAACCATTCATTACCTCTGTGACAGCCTCAGTGATGCTGGATGTTGTTGCACTGTATGCCCCAGCAGCCCTGTGTATGAAATGGTTTCTCACATATACGAGAAAGCCCCATCCATTCTTCTAATTTCATTGACAGAGCCACCAATGTAGACTACTGGGTCATTATTCTCTCTGAATTCTCTCCCAATCATATTCACAACATTAGCAAGTCTTTGCCGGCATGAACAATCTCTACCCTTTCTCTTCCCTAGAGAGAGTCTTCAGTCCAAGTCCTCCATGAGTGGCCCCATTTGATGTGTGACCCCTTTTCCATATTCAATGCCTCATTCCATTTCTATTATTCTCAAGTACATTTTAGCTTGAACCACTTTGTATTTTACTTTTACACTGGGCAGGTCCAGTAGATGTCTCGTGCATATGACAGGCATGTTCCTCAATCATCTTAACCCTCTAGTGCCCAGCGTATCAGATCTGATACATTTCGTGGAACAAAGAAAAAGCAAACCAAGATCATCACCCCACCATAATAGTGTGAAGTCGCTTGAGCGGGCATTAGTCTGGATATGAGACTTATAAACCGCATTATTATTATTATTATTATTATCATTTTGATGCTTGTTACAGCACAGTGGATCCAGAAATGATCCAAAAACTGTAAATAGGGCTGGGCACTAAAGGGTTAATCTCACTGTCTGATTTGGCACTCCCTCTGCTTTAGACAAAATGAGGCATCCAAGTCAAAAATCTATGACAGAAAGCTTTACTAGCTGTAATATGAGATACAGGACATTCTGTTGATTGAGAGCATTTGCCATTGCCTTTTCGGCTAACTGACCACAAAGTCTGCATGCTTGCCAATTGACAATGATCTATTGAATGTCATCTATAGCAGTTCTGATCCACTTTCTTTTTTCTCACAGTCCCTCATGATTGGGGGGATTGAATCATTCACTACCCCGTTGTCCATTGAACTTGAGCTTTCAGGAGGCTGTAACTGCCAAGCTTTCCATGCACTATTCAGTGATGTCATTAAGCCTGCCCTGTAGTCCCTTGTGCCAGCCTGACCCTGTCCTTTCCACCTTCATATCCATTGATACTGTCTGCAAGGGTCAGCATTCTTCCAGGTCTTTCTGAGCTTGCCATCTTTGTCGTATAGATACTGAATATGACCAGCAACAATGCCGATCCTTGTGGTAAGCCTGGCAGTATCTCTGAGGGTCTAGGTATGAAGATGCGAATAGCACCTGGCATAAAATTTTAAATAGTCCCCATAAAATCAGAAAACTGGTCATGGGGAAGGGGGGAAGGGATTGGATTTTAATTTCAAAGGCTTAGATAGGTGCAGATACATGTGTAGACTCAGAATAGGTGAGGTTTAGTCACTCAAATATAAAATTTGTGGTTGTTGCTAGGTGGGTAAGGTTACCCTGTTCACTGCTTGAAAAGGCCTAAAATATTAGGTTGTCTGCTTCACTGCGTAAGTTCTCAAAAGCGAACTGGTTCAGGTGCATTTTTCTTTGTGTCAAAATTTGGAGGAAGAGCTAAACAAGATGTTTGGAAAGTATTTTGACACAGCACCCCAGGATAAGTTAATGAGAGGTGTAAAACCTAATATAGCCGACAGTGAAAAAAACATTGGCATCTTCATACCTTAAGAAAGAAGTACCTAGACACACAGTGAACTGCTAAAACTGTTCTAAATCTCTTTCCCCATCTTCTTTTCCAGTTCCAGTCAGCTGTGCAATTGGAATGCAGTGCTTCAGTTTGAACAGGGGGTAAAAACTTCCATTTTTGTGGCAGAAAGTGGCAAATTGCAGGGAAAAGCCGTTCTGGTCTCCATTCCAGCATTTGTCGAAAGAGGCTCAGAATGACTGGACTAGACTAGAGGTAAGTTGACCAGTTAGCACTGTATTTTAAGTTGAAATTGTTTGTTTACATCTAGNCCAAAAAAAAAAGAAAAAAAAATGAATCTCCTGCCAAGACTTGCTTCCCCCACTCTTTTCCAGTAAAACAGTAAATAAATTGACTATAATGCTATATATTATTTACTTCCCAACCCACCCACTCCCACCCCTACACACACCTGACACCCCCTAACCCCCATTCATACTTTAAGTCCTTAGTTTCTTACCCCTCCCCCCTCCCCCCAGTTAGGCAATGTACCCAGATCTAAACTGAACTCCATTAGTGTAACTTCAATGACACTAGTGTTAGTATAACTATTAGATCTACCCTCCCCACATCCCCACCTCCTAGTACTTCACCCCATTCCGAAACCACTAGCCCAACATAACATTTGCCCTTTGTCATTGAAGTAAGAAGTTAGTTTTTTTATTCTGTATATTTAATTCTGCCTTAGTTTTAAAGAAATGTTTCTGACCTATCATGAAGCCTTCATTTTCTTACAAATTTATTGAAAGGGGTTGTTTTTCAAGTATGATCATAATTCATTACTCAACTCAGCGGATTATGATCTATCAGTAACCACTACCTTGACCAATCAGAATTTATTTCAGAAGCTTCCCTCTGACCCCACCGTAAATATCCATAAGGAAATCAACTCTAAAGTCATTAAAATGCAATCAGAAAATATTACTTCGGACAAACTTACACACTGTATTATATTGGGAGAAGCTAGAACACCAGTTTTCTATGGGATTTCTAAGGTCCACAAACAAATTCCCGCCAGGAGCAAAATCCCACCCCTACGGGGCATAGTCTCCTCAATACAAGGTCCCACCACCAGAGCCTCTTACTGGCTCGACTATATCCTTAAACCACTTGTTCCGCTATACTGTGGTAACACATGGTGCAAAGATACTATGCACTTCTTAGCGGAACTAGAAACATTTAAGAATACCCCCGTGCCTGATAACTACATATTAACGACAATCGATATTGTCGACATGTACAACTCTATACCACATAAAGAAGGCTTTGCGGCATGTTGGGATGCCCTTTCCCAATTCAGCCAATTTACCAAATCCCAAATCAATTCAATATGTGAACTGATCTCCATGGTGCTAACCAACAACTGCTTCAGATTCCAGGATGTCTTCTACAAACAACTCCACGGTACTGCCATGGGCACCCCCTTTGCTCCCGCTTACGCCAACCTATTTATGCATTATATGTGGAAACACAACACAGATAACCTAAATCTGACCAAGCCCATATGGCTGAAACGCTACATTGATGATATCTTTGTTATTTTTGACTGTGACTTGATCTCCGTTCAAAACTACTTTTCCCAAATTAATTCATGTCACCAATCCATCAAGTTCACAATGTCCAGCCCGTCACACACTGTGTCGTTTTTAGATGTACAAATTACAATTTCAGATGGCAGCCTACACACTGATCTCCACTGCAAAACTACTGACTCTCACAGATATCTGTCCCTACTTCCAACCACCCACACCACACTTTCAAATCAATCGTACACAGTGGCGCCCTTCGCCTCAGAAGAATCTGTTCCGAAAACGACACTTTCCAAGTTAGACTTCGACAGTTCCGCCAATATCTCATGAACAGCGGTTACAAAAAACACCTCATCGACCCTATCCTACATGATGTCAGCACCAAGGACAGACTCCCTCTTCTATCCACCAAAACCACCCAACAAAACCAGTCCGACCGTATAGTATTTGTCGCAACCTACCATCCACACATGCCCAATCTCAGACAGGCCCACAACATTAACAAACACATTCTACAAGCCTCTGATGCCATGGCCACCACTTTCTCTCAGCCCCCTCTTATTGCCTTACGCAGACCAGCCAACCTTGGCAACATCCTCATCAAAACAGGACCTCACAATTCCACCCAGCCTCCTCCTCCTGCCCCTGGCAGCTACCCCTGCGGTTCTTCCAGATGTCTGGTATGCAAACAAATGAAACAGTCCACACATATACCTAGTACAGTCACTGGTCACACACACCCAATCAAACACCACATCACCTGTTCAACTACCCACGTAATCTATGCTACCACATGTACACGCTGCAAAATACAATACATTGGACAGACCAGCACCGCACTCCACACTAGGTTCAACAACCACAAATACACCGTTCGCAAACACAATACACATACACCCGTAGGCACACATCTCCCAGATCATGGGGGCTCCAAGGATATAGAACTACAGGGTTTGGAGTAGCCCCCAAAAGTTGCCTTAACTAAAAAGAAAGCGAGTGGCTGTGGAGGCTGAAGTCTATCAACGTGTGTGGTGGTCTGAACATTGAAGAACCCTTTTTGAACAATCTTACCCTAAGAAATTAATGTCTGTCATATCCCACTACATTGTGTTCCCCCTTATATTATTATGCATCTTATGCATTTCATAGGTTAGCACTCGACTATTTCCAAGCTCATTCTTTTTTGAACTCCAGAAGTCACTGGACTTTCGTTCTCGCCGTCTCCCTTTTACCTGTCCCCATTTAAGGTTTCTCATGCCTACCTGTCTATGATGGTGTTGAGGGGTAGAAGGGTGGTAGCTGTTTTGGTGTGAGAATGCGTTGAAGTATGAGTCTTGGTTGGGTGTGAGGAGGCTAGGCGAATGCCTTTACTTGGGAAGAACGGGCCAGGTCTTGGGGAGACTGTTACCAGAGTTTNCCCCCTCCCCAGGTATACACCCTTCAAGCTGTTACCTGATCACCTTTCACACTCTTATTCTATTCTCAGCTTTCTGACCTGTGTTCACACCTTCCTTACTACTTTTTTACCTTTTATACTGTTCTTGATTGCACTGTCCCTTTCTTTGTTTCATTTGATACTGAAGAAGATCCATATAGGATCGAAAATTTTACTAAACATTTCTTCGTTTCATTTTGGATTGTTGCGTCACTACACTGTTGGCAAGTGCGTGCTTTTCAAATATTCATTACTGGCTTTAAGTAGAGATCTGAAATTTTGCAGTTAGATGTAGAATTGTTATAGAAATGTAGCAGTGCCAGTTGAATACAATCAATCACTTGACCAATTCTACTATTAAGGTATGAAGATGCCAATAGCTCCTGGCATAAAAATATGCAATTTTAAATAGTCCCTATAAGGTCAGAAAACTGGTCATGGGGAGGGGGGAAAGAGGTTGGATTGTAATTTCAAAGGCTTAGATAGGTGCAGATACATGTGTAAACTCAGAATAGGTGAGGTTTAGTCACTTAAGTATAAAATTTGTGGTTGTTGCCAGGTGGGTAAGGTTACCCTGTTTACTGAGTGAAAAGGCCTAAAATATTAGGTTGTCTGCTTCACTGCCTAAGTTCTCAGGGTCTTTGACACCTATTGTTTTTTCTTCTTTTGGCCCTATTATCATTTTGTGTTAATCTACATATATCACTGTGATTTGGGGAAATTTCTTCCACGAAGGTTAAAGTACTTCTTTTGCTCGATCTTTTAACAGGAAGAAAAAGGGGGGTCAGTGCCCAAAATTTTTCACAAATGTCTTTCAAAAAAGGTCATCTCGAATTCTGATTTGGTCCCCAAATTTTCATTTGGCTGGTTTTGACCGTGTGTGCATACATAGGCCAACACATTTTATTTTTTTATCTAGAAGGCTCAAATTGTACCTGAAACTTTAAAATTGGATTCTTTATTTAGATCACAGGTCATTTTACACATTTCTACACTCTGACACTTCCTGGCAGGGCCCCAAAAAAGGGGGATTTTATATATTAGCGGATTAATTGGGTTGTACACAATGAGTGATTTGCCCCTCTAATAGGTGTCACAAACCTTAACGCTTCCCCACATTTATTATTTCCAACATATGTTTTGAGTAGTCAATAGTGATGCATTCTGTACTGTTGAAGTGTCTCTTTCTTGCTTCTTTAATGACAGAGAATAATATTCCTGTGGTGAGGTATATTTGCAGAGGGATACAGAAAATTTTCAATAGTTTCACTCACTGAGATGAATTGGATGAGGTGTTGGTGGCCTTTGGTAGTTCCCTGGAGAAATAAGCAACTGTCAGCTGTCAAGCAGATTCATTTCCCTACAAAATGGTGCCAATGCTGCTGAAATATATGTCTTAGAATATTCTTATGGTCCAATTAAGAGATCTCTCAAAATAGCCAGTTCTCTTAATGACATACCCTATGCTACTTTGAAAGCTCCAATGAACCTACAGTTCAACCCTAAAATTTTGCCATGGTAGCCTATTTGAAGGGGAACTAGTAGGGAATGGTAAGAGGGAAGTGACTTGAGAGTGATTGGAAGGGAAGGATAAAAGTAACCCCCTCATGGCTGGTCATTGTGTCCATGTAAACACCTTGGCATGAGCAGGTGAATAATGGTCAAAATCCACTTGTAACCACATATTTAAAATCTAAAAGTGATCTTATTGACATTTTTAAAAGGTCATTCTGTTACTGATTGGGGAAGAAGCCCTGGAGAAACAAAAGTTTGGTTCATCTGCCCAAAAGAATTTTAATAAAATGCAGTTTCCTTTGACACTCCTATGTGAGTCTATGGGGTGGGCTGAGAAGGGGTGGGGTGGTGATTTTTCTTAAGGGTGGGGATGGGGTGG